>MU108525.1:0-22337 GCA_012274485.2 Sinapis alba
CGAAGACAACGCGCGTTTTAGACGGCGCGTTACCGTTTCTGAAAATCCCGTCGTTTCCTAATCTTTTCAAGCCGTTCGCCATGCATTTCTTGTACGGTATCGGCGGAGAAGGACCACAGGCGGCGGAGATGGTGGAAGCGCTTTGTTCGCACGCTCATAACATAGCTAAAAAGAGTGGTTGCGCCGTTGTGGCTGCTGAAGTGGGAAGCTGTGAGCCACTCAGAGCTGGTATCCCTCATTGGAAGGCGCTCTCGCCGGAGGATTTGTGGTGCTTGAAACGTCTCCGAGATGATGATGACGACGGTGTAGACTGGACTAAGTCAACGCCTGGATTGTCCGTTTTCGTTGACCCTAGAGATATATAAGCATTTGTTTATAATATATCTTTAGAGGAATCTAAACCCCCAAACACAAGAGTTAAAATTACAAAACTCAAAAGAGTAAATCTCAGTGTTATAGTTGATTACTCTCCTTAAGCCTTTTAGGTTTTATCTGTACTTTCATACTCGATCAAATGTAAGTAAACTGGTTTACAAGCACAAGCTAGTAAAACATGCATATGTACCAATGTTTTAAGTGTTACTAAGTATCATACTATCGGTTATTATTTATGAATTAATGGATCATTGTTCATAAAAGAGTAATTTGGTTTAGGAATTACTTTGAGACGGTATATGATCATGCTTAGATTAGTTAGCTGATAATTAGTGATTTCACTGACTAAGTCATCAAGTATATAGAGCAAATTGTAACTTTTATATCTATTTTTCGTTCAAAAGTTCAGTTATGAAAGCTAGATAATCGATCATATTTGAATAATCTCCAGTTGGAAAATGTAATTTCCTACTCCCATAGGAAAGGAAGTGAAAACCAAAGTCTACGGTTTTTGGTTACGTAGATCGAACCTTATTTTAAATGAAAAGGTTGATGAATCCAAAATAAACAGATAATAAAAAGCAAATAAAATAACAAAATGGAACAAACATAAACTTTTGAAAGTATAGAATATAAACTGGATGACGTAGAACAAAGAAGCTCATGGAAGACTAACCACCTTTTCTTTATAGTTTTTTCTGGTCAAATTTGGCAGGCTAAAGGCTTTTCATTTTATAAAATAGATGATTATCTTGCAAATTGCTAGTAGTTTTATTAACAAAGAAAGAACAGGTTCTGTTCAATAGATACGAAGTCTTTCTACGTTTGAATGTTTTGACTTATACCAAATTAAAAACAATCTGCAATACCCACTAGTCCTCTTAAGAGACTAGAAAAGTTGGTAGACCACTTGTGAAAATTACAACACATGCGAGTAACAACTAAGCTCAAATTCAAAGAAAAAATTGAGAAGCAATTGAGTCTGGAACGAGATGAGATGAGACGATTCTGCATGGTGCTATCAGTGTTAGAATATTCCCACAATCCCCTTGATTGATATATTATTAACTCCTCTGTAAATGCTCTATATACTCTTTCCTTGTTATCTCTCGATGTACTTGTATATAGGTACATGACCTCTCTATCAATAAACTCATCTTCCATATTCAATATGGTATCAGAGCATTGACTCCTTAGACCTAAATTTTTCTCTCCTTTGCGCCTCCTTTCTCTCTTCTTCTACGCCCCTCTCTGTTTTTCTCTGCATCATTTTTTTCCTTCCTTTATTTCTGTTCAAACCTTGCGAAGCACCATGAACACTGAAAGCCCAGCATCCATTGAACAAACTTCTGTGTTCAATGCTCAAAACCCTCAAAGCACGTTGCTTTCGGTGAATATGTCGAGTGTTACCAAACTCACCAACGTGAATTACTTAATGTGGAGTAAACAGGTTACTGCTCTACTTGAAGGTCATGAGTTACATACCTTCCTTTCTGAAACGGATCATGCTCCTCCTGCCACGATCACTGATGGTGGTCAAACCGCGGTGAATCCTGCGTTTGCAGCTTGGCGCCGCCAAGATCGTCTCCTCTTCAGTGCCATGATAGGAGCCATCTCTCTTCCGGTGCAGTCCATCGTCTCCAGTGCCACCACATCTGCCGAAATCTGGAGCCTCTTGGCTACTGCCTTTGGTAATCCGACACGGGGCCACATCCGACAACTCAAACACCAGATCAAGAGTTGTACTAAGGGCACCAAAATCATATCGGAATACTTGCGCATTATCAAAGCTAAGGCTGATGATCTAGCTCTCCTTGGGAAACCAATGGACTCTGAGGATCTCACGGAGCAAATCCTTGCAGGACTTGGTGAAGAGTATAAACCTGAGATTGATGCTGTTAATGGCAGAGATCAACCAATCTCGTTCTCTGAACTACATGAACGTCTACTCAATAGAGAGGCTATGATTCTTTGTGCCGAAACTCCCCAACCAGCACCCATCGTGGCAAATGCAACTGACACTCGACCATGGAGACCAAACAACAACCAGCAAGCCCGCGGAAATCAACAGTATCGCTCCAACAACAACTCAAATAATCGAAATCCCTACCACAACAACAATCAACAACGTGGAGGTCGTGGCCAGTATCATGGGAAGTGCCAAGCGTGTGGTATTCATGGGCACAGTGCCAAGTTTTGTCCTCAGTTTCGTCTGGTTCCTGGCTCCTCAGCTTCTCAGTCATGGCAGTCATCTCCTTACCCACAGCAGTGGCATTCCTCACCCCAACCATGGCAGCCTAGGGCGAACCCAGCAATGCTTTCTGACTCGTCTACTTGGTTGCTTGATTCCGGTGCTTCGCACCATATGACCTCTGATCTCGGAAATCTATCTCTCCATTCACCATACAGTGGCAACGATGATGTGATGCTCGAAGACGGTTCAGGTCTCCAGATATCACACACGGGTTCCTTCTCAACTCCAACTTATTCTCGTCCTTTTTTTATTAATAATGTTCTCTGTGTTCCATCTCTGGAAAAAAATCTTATTTCTGTTTTTCAACTATGTACAACTAATGGGGTTTCTGTGACGTTTACACCAACTTATTACCAGGTGAGAGACCTTCAAACAGGGACTCTTCGACTGGAAGGCAAGCCTAAGGACGGCACATACGAGTGGCCAACTCCGAGTACATCACCACGCCCTTCCCTTGCCTTTGCTTCCACCGCCAAAACCAACCTCTCGGATTGGCATTCTCGTTTAGGCCACCCTGCTCTTTCAATTTTAAAACACATTATTTCAGCTTTTAATTTACCGGTTTCATCAAATGTTTTACTAAACAAGCCTTGCAATGCTTGTTCTATCAATAAGATGCATAAGTTACCTTTTTCTACATCAACCTTGCAATCCAATCATCCTCTTGATATCGTTTTCTCTGATGTTTGGACTTCACCAACGATTTCAGTCGACGGTTTTAAATATTATGTCATCTTCGTGGATCATTTCACAAGATACATTTGGCTGTATCCATTGAAACAAAAATCTCAAGTCTTTGATGTTTTTACAAAATTTCGGTCTTTGGTTGAAAACAAGTTTCAGTTCAAACTTAAGACCTTATACTCTGATAATGGCGGTGAGTATATTGGTCTTTCGCATTTTTTAGCTACTCATGGGATTTCTCATTTTACAACTCCCCCGCACACACCTGAGCACAATGGACTAGCTGAGAGACGCCATCGCCATATAGTTGAAACTGGCTTGTCTCTTCTGTCCCACGCTGCAATGCCCCGGTCATATTGGACCTATGCATTTGCCGCAGCAGTGTACTTGATCAACCGCATGCCCACACAAGTTCTTCAGCTCACATCCCCTTTTCAAAAATTGTTTTCTCGCAATCCAAATTTTGAAAAACTAAAAGTTTTTGGTTGTTTGTGTTTCCCTTGGCTCAGACCTTACACCTCTAACAAGCTTGACGATCGCTCCACACCGTGTGTGTTTTTAGGCTACTCCATTACGCAGAGCGCATACCTTTGTCTTGATCGCAGCACGTCTAGAATTTACACATCTCGACATGTTTTATTCCATGAAACTGTCTTTCCTTTCAGTTTTGCAGGCAGTCTTACTACTCCTCGTTCTGCTCAAGTTGAGGATGTCTCAGTCACCACCTCTTCAGTAACTCCCACTCAGATATATCGACAACCACAAGGACCAACAGCTCAACCACCAGCAGCCCCACATAACGAAAATGCTGCAACCACAGTGCCATCTCCAGCACAACAAACAGTGGCACCTGAACCAACATCACCTATGGCGCCTACTGCAGAAAACACAGGCACAACATTATCTGAGGCACCACAACAACAACCAACACGGATGAGCACCAGAAACCGCAAACCTGTCCAAAAGCTTAATCTCCATGCTACTGTCCAGCATCCGAATGAAACAATTCCAACATCAGTAGCGCAGGCTCTCAAAGATCCTCGCTGGAGGGCTGCAATGCAGGCTGAAATTGATTCTTTATTTCGAAATAAAACTTATTCTTTGGTCACACCTGAAATTGCTTCTAATATTGTTGGATGCAGGTGGATTTTCACCATAAAAAGATTGCCAAATGGAGCTGTAGACAGATTCAAAGCGCGACTGGTTGCTAAGGGGTTTCATCAACGACCCGGCATTGATTTTCATGACACCTTTAGTCCTGTTGTGAAACCCGCTACCATCAGACAAGTCCTCAGTGTTGCTGTCTCACGCCAATGGCCCCTCAGACAACTAGATGTGAACAATGCATTTCTGCAAGGCAAACTTGAAGATGATGTCTTCATGACTCAACCCCCGGGGTTCGCAGATCCCTCAAACCCAACTGCAGTGTGTAAATTACACAAAGCCATATATGGCCTTAAGCAAGCTCCTCGAGCATGGTACAATGAGCTCAAAACATTTCTTCTCCAATCCGGCTTCACCAACTCCTTGGCCGATGCTTCTCTCTTCGTCTACAATCACAGCAACGTCCTCCTCTACATGCTAGTTTACGTCGATGACTTGATCATCACAGGGAGTAACACTGATCACCTTAATCGCTTCATACAATCTCTCTCAACTCGTTTTTCACTTAAAGATTTTGGTGAATTGTCATATTTTTTAGGAATGGAGGTACAACGTAACTCACGAGGTCTCTATCTAACCCAGACTCGTTATATTTCAGATCTCCTCCACAAGACAAAGATGTCGGATGCCAAGCCTATGCCAACACCAATGTGCCCATCCACAATACTCACACTTCAAAGCGGCGACCCATTACCATCAGGAACAGAGTACCGTGCTGTCATAGGGAGTCTCCAATATCTCTCCCTTACACGTCCGGACATCGCCTACTCAGTCAATAAACTCTCCCAGTTCATGCATCTCCCACGTACTGAACATTGGGCAGCAGCGAAACGGATACTGCGTTACTTAGCTGGCACTATCCACAAAGGTATCTTCTTCTCGTCAAACAACACACCATCACTTTATGCGTTTACAGATGCTGACTGGGGTGGAAATCGAGACGACTACACCTCCACTGGCGCATACATTGTCTACTTTGGGAAACACCCTATCGCATGGTCATCTAAGAAACAGACTGGTGTGGCTCGCTCATCTACTGAAGCTGAGTACAGATCCATTGCTTCAACAACTGCAGAAGTATGTTGGATCTTATCACTCCTACGAGAACTGGGGATCAAGGTCACAGCAACTCCTACCATTTACTCAGACAATAAAGGTGCAACATACTTAAGTGCCAATCCAGTTTTTCACTCTAGGATGAAGCACTTGGCCCTAGACTATCACTTTGTACGTCAACAAGTTCAGTCACGCACGGTTCGGGTTACCCACGTCTCATCCCATGATCAGCTGGCTGACATTATGACAAAACCACTCTCCCGCGGTCGCTTTAACGATCTGGCTATCAAGATTGGAATCACCACCGGTGCTTCATCTTGAGGGGGCATGTTAGAATATTCCCACAATCCCCTTGATTGATATATTATTAACTCCTCTGTAAATGCTCTATATACTCTTTCCTTGTTATCTCTCGATGTACTTGTATATAGGTACATGACCTCTCTATCAATAAACTCATCTTCCATATTCAATAATCGGTAGTAGTTTCAGTAGAATTAGCTGACTTGGAGACCACAGAGAATATTCCTCGGGGCCGGATCTGGACACAGTCGGTTGAAACATTGAACTGGCCTCTAAATTGTTTTGGAAGCTTTTTAAATGGATGTAGACCTCCATATCATAATTTTTTTAAATAAAATGTTACAAGCCCCCATAATCTTAAACCCGGTTTTGATATTCTAACATTGTTATAACCAGCTTGAAGAAGCAGTGAGCATTCATAGAGGAGATGGTCCATCCAGAAAATCCACAAAATCATATTTTTTGTTTAAGTGTAAGTTTTTATTTTTTTCTGAGTCCTACAGTGAGTTTACTTGATCATGGTCTTATTTGAATTTGATCTTTTTGGAGTTAGATCATTAGTGTCTAGAAAATAAGACTGTCTATTTAGATAAGCCTCTTTGAACGTGAACAGTCCAATTGACATCACTAAAGATGAGCATGAGATTGAGTTCCAGAAAAGCAGAGTACACAGTTTAGTGGAACCTACATACCCCAACTTCTAAATCAGTTTTGGGTTGGTAGTCTTCCAATCATTGCAAATCACCAGATGAAAAAAAAACGAGGAATTATATCTTAGAATTTTGATATCAAACGAAATATTATAGTTTGGATTTTACGTTCTAACAAACATTAGTCTTCTACGTCCATGTTTACCATTTGATTCTAGAGAAGATAACTAAGGAAACATTAGAATTTAGGTTTCTCAAAATTGTAACGGTTCAAAAAACTCAGGGTTATGCGTATTATCACCAAAACAAAACTTATATGATAACCCAAGTTTGATCTAAAGCAAGTTAAGCTTAAACTATCAAGAAAGAAAGAAAAATCCAAATAGTCTAAAGTCAAGAGGATGATCTACTCCGGCGAGTGGACGGTGTCGATTTATCATCGACGGTGGTGGCTGAGCCAGGACTTTCACTAGTATCCGAGCTACTAACATCTCCGACACCATCTCTGTCTTTACCAGTCCAAAGCTTCGAGAAGATCCTGGACATCACAACTCCTTTAGCCTTGGTCTTCTCAGAACTACTTGTCTTATCTCTCGTCGTCTCCTCCGTTGTGGCCGTGACTGAGTCACACTCTTCTTCCGTCGTCGTCCTCGAGCTCCCGTGAGAGCCGCTCGGTGGAAGAGAAGGTTTCGCTGTGGCGCGAACCTGCTCGAAGAAGAGTATCTGCACAACGACACGTAAAGGTAACCGCTCGTTTTGCACGGCGTGAGCACATGCCTCCGGTGATAGTTTCCGGCAATCCATTAATCGGCATATTGTTTTTTTCTCGCTCTTTGTTATTTCTGGATGTTGCTGTAAAACCATATAGTAGATACATAATGAGTTTCAGTTTACATAAATACTTAGGAAAATATTTGATCAGACCATTCCAATGTATATGTCTATATTTTTCTTTAAAATATTTTTTTATTATAGAAATAATTTTGATACAAATATATGTTTCTATAATATAATTTTTTATTTTTAAAGGAAAATATAGAAAATTGTTATTTTGCTTCTATATTTATAGACAGAAATAACATTTTCCTATATTTTCCCTTCAAATAAAATAACTTTATTTTAAGTTATATAATAGAATTTCTATATTTTAGAGAAAAATATAGAGATGAATATTTTGGGAGAGCAGAAGTTACCTTCAAGAACATGTCAATGGCACGATAAACTCCATCGTGTGATGATCTTGGGAAACACGAAACCTTTTCTGCTATTGCAATGAACTTTGAAGTAGAGAAATTTACTTCGACTCTCGAGATCTCAGCCAAGTATCCATCGATCAGCTTGGCGACAACTGCTTTCGAGCTGTCTGAAACAGACACGTTTCCTTGGTTAATGATGTCTGAACAGTCAAGCTCGTGTCTCTTCTGTGTATATGTAATAAACTCATCGATTAAGTTGTCAACAATGTCAATGTCATAGACTGTTTCACATCCTTCTGAAGAAGCTCTGATCAATAAGAGATCATCCACATTTGCTTCCTCTAGCTTCTTTCCTATTCTCCTACTTAACTTTCTCCTCACGTCTTCTTCTACTCCACACCCCAGAAGAGAAACAGATGATATCAACAGCTTGATCAAGAACCCACAAGAAACACTCTGTTTCTCACTAGGCAACAACGAGATCAATGTCTCAAACAAAAACCTCTGTTCGTCCACATCATCATCAGTTTGGATTCTCCTCTTTGCAGCATATACCTCAAGAGCTTCTCCTATAACCTCAGGGGCAACCACGCCGCCTTTGCTTCTGATAGTTGAAATAACTCTTTTGTATAAATCAATACTAAGCTCGGCGAGATCCTCCACCCACCAATCTCTAGACACCACACCATTGTTGTGAACCTTTCTTCTATTATATGTATAAGACCAATCTACTCTCGCTGGTTCCACTGCAGCTTTCAAAGCGATTGATTCCAAACATCTTACATCGATCTTTACATCTTCAGACCAGGGATGAAACGTTCTTGTGGTCTGGAGAACAATGATGGAGTCTTTCCAGCTTCTTAAAACACTCGTTTTCAAGAAAACCTCTATCTTGTAAACAAGATTGCCGCTCTCAATAGATTCATACATCTCGAGATACTCAGCAGCGCAACGCGCAGCTACAACATTGTAAGCGTTGAGTGTTACGGTCATTCCGTAACAGAACTTGGCGCATATCTCAAACGCTGGAGGACCTCCTGGAATATCTGGAATGTTTATTTCATTATCTGATTGTTCATCGATCGTTGCAGCTATCAGTTTCTGAAGACGATCACTCTTGGAAAGCAGAGGAAACTGTTTTTTTTTTTTTGTAAAACACAAACCAAACAAGTTTTCATTGTAAGATTAGTAGTATTAATAGATAAAAGACACATAATGGTTGGTTTCTTGAATGTACCTTATGAAGATAAAATTTCACATCTCCAACGTTTACAACTATATCGGTTGCTAAATCCGATGCTACATACCTGTAAGCAGCAAGAAAATAAAGATTTATATGAAAATACTCAAAATCTTGAAGAAATTCTTTTACCTTATGCAATCTTCATCAGACTGAAATGAATCCGGTTTGGTTCCAAGTTTCATAAACTTCATTTCTCCTTAAAAAATTTGTTCTGCTCTCTTCTTCTCGCAAATCAAATCTGATTGTAGTAGTCACCACAAGAGCATTAAGACTTCAAAAAAATCTTAGATCCTTATTGGATGCAAAAGTATAAACATGTAGAATGTTGTTGAAGTATAAGCTGTGAAACTGTATAAAACAGCTTTAAGACTTGAACTGAAAGAGAAAAACCTAGCTTGCTTGATTAGTTGGTAACTTTCAAGTGATTAAAGGGAAACATGAAAGAGCAAACCCCCCCCCCCCCCCCACCAAAAAAAATAAAATAAAAGGGAGAGATGCTCCACTTGCTTATAAATCTGACACGTTGCATATATTTCTTTATTATCGAAGTCTCTTTTCTGGTTTTGTACCGAATCTTTTCACAGGTTCAGAAAGCATCAATGGGAGAAGAAACAAAACCCTAGGAAAAAGTGCGAATAATCAGATTAAGAATAAAGCACTGTTCTTGTTTTGTGTCGAGGAATAAAAACATTAAACATAGAATTAAAGAAAAACAATGGAGAGTTGCTAAAGATGTTTTTTTTTAAAAGAGAAAGATCATGTTATGTTGGTGAGTTCATAAAACCAATTATCCAAAACCATTTATCTGATTAGAAAAATCAGATGGACCTAATAATAGAACATAATAATATCTACAGAACTAAGAACTTAAACATGTGTAGATATCAGCAGAAGTATCCTCTCAAGCCCTAGAGTTGAGGTTTTATTTCTATTTGTGACAAAATTTTCAAATAAATGATTATCAATAAACGTAAAACTCATACCTTTGGTGGAGATAGAAACCTTCTTTAGGATCAATTCGATGTAATTATGGAGAAAAAAAAACAAAGAGAGTTGAAAACAAGTGTAGGCTAGATTGCTGCTTGTTTATAGACAGAGAACTCTACTCCAAAGAGAAAATCCGACAAAACACAAAACAGCAATCCAACAAAAGAAGTAAAAAAACAGAGAGAATCAAAAAGAAGATGAGCTGTTTTCTTATTTTTTCTTACTTAAGTGCAAATCTGAAACCCTCAAAATGTTCTGTCCCAATGTCTCACACTCTCTGAATTGAATCAGCACCACCGTCTCCACTACTCAGTCTTAACGAAAATATTACTCCCTCCGTTTCATTTTATTTGTCATTTTAGATTTATGCACATATATTAAAAAATATATAGTTTTATATATTTCCAAAATAAAAACATAATTACCTATACACTTAACCATATTTCAACCAATAAAAAAATAAAAAAAAAAAAAATTATTAATAAATTTTGCATTAAAACTCTAAAACGACACTTATTTTGAAATAATTTTTTTTCTCTACAACGATAATTAAATCGAAACGGATGAAGTATTTTTAAAATTTGTTTTTTTCAAAAAAAAAAGGGAAAAGATGTTTGTTTATAGTTACCCAGGATTTGTCTCACTGTTTACAATCGAACTCAGTGATGTGTTGTTACCTTCTTCTTTTTCTCTAGAGGACAAAAACTCGAATCAGTAGTTTAACTTTAAGAGCGTTTAGTGGTAGGAAGTAGCTACGATTTTTAATGTGTGTATTTATTATAAACTCACTCACGCTAACTCTGACAAAGTAAAACTGTGCTCTGCTTTCTTTTATCAATATCCGATTTCTGACTCACAAATAGCGTTTTTTTTCACTGATACAAAATAATGTTTCAACCGAATATATTTCATAAATATATTATTTTCTATGCAAATTGCGAATGAAGATTCAGTCTTATAAAATGTGTAACAGTTTATTTTTCGTTTTATTTTTTTGGCAAGTAGAAACAGAATAACAGACCATTCTACTAGCTTCAAAGAGGTAAACAAAAAAAAAGGATTTCTTTTTAAAAATGAGACCGAGAAAAACAAGTGAACCCGTCTTTTACCCTAGTGGACGAAAGGGGACTGCACGCAACATTCTTTTTACTACTATTGTAATAATATATGCTCCCATATTATATTTAACATTCAGAATTATATATTATCTACTACATCAATAGACAATAAATACCAAGTAACAACGAGAAAACTAAATTATATATATATCGTAGTATCAAAGTTGTTTCTCTTTATCTTTCATCTGCCTTTTTAATTCTTTTAACTGACCCCAACACTGAAATCCAAAAGGATCCAATGTCGATTAAAAATATAATAGTATGTTTTTAGCCAAAACATTACTATACTATATAATATTTTAACATGCGATTGTAACACGTCACCCTCGGGCGCATCCGATTGAATGTAGATGTAATGCAGATGTTTATAATGCGATTAAAGCAAAAGGCGAAGTATATTTGTTTTGCTTATAATTTGTGGTGTCAAGTCATTATGCACCATTTTTAAAAATTTACATATTATCGGCTAGTTCTGGTAGATGTTTTTTGATGTAAAACTACTCCATGATTCATGAAGAACTTAGTTTTT
Source organism: Sinapis alba (assembly GCA_012274485.2). Classification (NCBI taxonomy): domain Eukaryota; kingdom Viridiplantae; phylum Streptophyta; class Magnoliopsida; order Brassicales; family Brassicaceae; genus Sinapis; species Sinapis alba. Next base: position 11,560 of record MU108525.1, read on the forward strand.
TTTTTAGAAAAGCATAGTATTAGTTACAATCAAATAAAAGGAGAGCACATTATTTACCCAAAAAAGAGAGAGCACATGAAAATGAGGGTCACATGATTATGGAGAAAGATAGGGCATCGTCGAGAGTCTGGTCGGTTAGTGGAAAGCTGATGATTACTTCCAATGGTTCTGGTCAATGGACTTTTAAAGACTGAACAGTAGTACACATCACATCTGCTTTGTAGTTTTTTCAACGTCATAATAATAAATAAAATAATAATAATAAACCAAGTTAGTAGTAGTACGTAGTTTATTAACCTCTCAATAACGATGTTAAAATAAAGATCATTATGGATACATGGTAGAGACTTTTAGACATTATACGGAAGAAGAAAGCGTTATCGAACAGCAATATGAAAAACATTTAAACTAAGCAATTTTTATGATTAATACTATCGTTTAATCTCATTACCGGTTTTGTAGTATGATACAAATTAAATAAGTAAATTAAACGAGATTAAATAGTTGTGAGAAAGCACATGGGAGACGCAGATTCTCTTAGACAAACAAGATCGAATGCATGCATATTTGCTGCTTCACCTGTGTGTGTAGTAACATGTTCGAATTATTACGGTGAAAGCTCTTGTAGCCTTCAGTTTTACTTCCTTATATCAACTTATCTTTTTTTTTAATCTGTCACCATTAAAATATATATGAAACTCAATCTGCTCGAGTGACAGTATGATCTGAATATACATTTCTCCTTCTCAATAGTGGGCCAATTAAGAAAAGGTCCAGTAAACAGTTAGATGGGCCTATTATGCAGGCTGCTTTCGTATTTATATAACTTAACGGGCTTACATTTGAATACTGAGTTAGTACAACTTTCACAAATTAGATTAAATGTTGGTTTTGTTTTGTCTTTTTCTATTTATCTGGATTGAATTCTGATTATTACTACCAAACTTTAATACGCAAGGATTTTACATTTTGGACAAGACGAAAACAAGGTGCAGTTAAAAATCTTTAAATATTTATAGTATCAGGCTAATCCTTCCTTCCTGTTAAATATTGCAAATCATATTATAACAGGAAATTATGACAGGTATTTATTGACTAATACAATAAAATAAATGTGAATGAACAGATCACTAGGAGCTGTGAGTAACAGAATTCAAGTGGCTTTCCATTGCTTGCGGAAGCAAATGAAGTATAGATTACGAAAAATAATTTAGTAAAAGAATAAATAAGAATTTCAACATTACAGAACGTTCCACTTTGTAATAACGTGTACGATCCAATCATCCATCTCTATATTAATTATTAATTATTAATTTCTTTTCGGAAAATGTCTCAACATCCCAATTGTTTCCTCTATCTACAAACAAATCCAACAACAAATAAACATTTCTTTTATAAAAAAAAAAAATAATAATAATAATGCAATTGTAATTGCGCAAGTCCACTCCAATCATTTTCATTACAGACTCAGTCAAGCTGAAGCAACTGGTAAGAAACTGACTGTTAATCTTCACCGTCCACTAACCCCCGTTTTCAGCTTCAAAGTTGACTTTAATCTTCACCGAGTCAACGTTAAGACATCACCACCGAGACTTGATCAGCCGGTAAGTTTAAGTCAAATCCACGGTGGCTACCGATCGCGCTTTGTTCCGACGATCTTTCATCATCCACGTCGCTGACGTCACTACCACCGATGACTACTTCCACGCTGTAGCTGCTACTACTCCCGTTACCGTTACCGTTACTACCACCGTCATAGTGACAACGTTTGTGTCCACCTAACGCTTGACCAGACGGAAACGACTTGAAACAGATTGAACAAGTGTGAATCTTCCCGCCTTGATTAACGCCGTTACTAGCAGTAACGTTTCCGCTAAAAACGACGGAACCACCGTTACAGTGACTGTTGTTGTTATTAAATGGCTCTTGGCTGCTCGGAGAGTTAACGTTGTTCGCCGGAGGTTTCCGGTGACTCGTCTTGTGTCCACCCAAAGCTTGGTAAGAGGTAAACGACTTTCCACAGACAGTACACTTGAAGTCACGGTGATCGGAAGACGGCCGGCGTGACGGCGGAGACGGAGTAAGAGGAGACTGTACGGTGGTTCCACGAGCGAGCATGAGGAGACAAATAGCGAGATACTCTTCTTCGGAAGGAGGAGGAGTGGGTTCTTGATTCTGATGATCAAGACGTTGTCGCTTGGTGCGTTTTCTTTTAGCCCATTGCTCCAAATTCTCCGGCTCCATTTCTTCACGGTACCGGAGGAGAGGACGAGCGGAGGCGGTGGCTGAAGTCGGAGAATTGAGAGTCTCAAGAGCCATATAAATGTTTGAGATGTGATCTTGAAATATTAAAGAAGAGGAAGGAAGAGTGAAGTGTGGTGATGTATTGTGAGCACGTCTTTGTGTGTTGTGTTTGTGTTTTTTTTTTGGGAGGAGGTTTGATTTATACTAAATTACTAGTAATATATTTTTCCCAAGAGATCTTTAGAATTGGGATTGAGAGTGGGAACGTGGGCTATGAGTGATCAAGTGGTGCTGCTCTTGCTTTCTTCTATCCATTAAACTCCTTTATTTTATGTATTATGTTGTCATTAATTTTGGAATATTAGTATCATTTTCATTTACCTAGTCAATGCATTGTTTTTAGCTATAAATTGCAAAACTTAATTGAGAAATTTCAAAGAAAAAATAGTAAAATATCTTGTATTGCAAAAGATTATTATTCGGCATTATATATACAGGCCTACGTAAACACAATTCCGAGTTTATATACCAATATATATAGACTCATAGCTTGAAACATTTTATCAATAATATGGTTTGTTATAGTTACTTTCTATGATTCCCAACTTCTTTAAAAAGTATAGTCCACTTGCATTTTCGTAAATATCTTCTCAACTATACGATATGCATACCTCACCCCTTTAAATTATCATACGTAGAAGACCAAGTTTTATAACCAATTGGTTGGGAAATATTCAGTTTTTCTTTTAAAAATATATATAACGAAGATGTTACGACTTTCAAGTTGGTTCTCACACTTTTCGCGGTAGCCACCCAACATTAGGATTAGTAATGTAAAAACTATATAATTTAAATGTGAATTAGGAAGACACTTGTTCTTTAAATAGAGTGCCATATCTTCGGAGTTGTATTTAAAAGTTTTAATAGAAAAAAGATGAGGCTTTTGCCACTCTGTTTAAGTGATATGTGGTGGCATTGTGCCATTGCTTATCTGGCGTTATTACATTGGCTAAAGAAGGCTCAAATTTTTGTCTGGTGGCCACGTGGCGTAATAAGAATGGTGAAAATTTCCGGCGGATAGTTAAAGTCGGTAAAAGACTTAAGCCTCAGGCTATACATGAAAGTGACAGATCGTTGCAACACCGTCTCACGCATTATCTGTTTGATCGATCCAAAACTTTATTTGCTCATTTAGAAATAAAAACAACTTTCTTTAAAAGTTTTTAATAGTTTTTTGTCTTTTTCACCAATGAAAATGACATACTCGATTTTATCAAGTGTTGCGTGTATATGTATAACTACGAATTTTTATAGTTATTCCTAATTATGTGTCTGTGTGTGAACCTTGCCCAGTAGTCAGTAGTCACCAACTTAAAACCAATACAACGATGTGTTACTAATAAACAAAGAAACAAAAGGAAATGAAATTTTAAATAATGTTTTAAATATAACAATTCGGGTTTGGTTGACCAGGATAAAAAGAAAGTGGAGTACTGGGTCTTAGTCTTTGTGTTGTTACATTATGAAGTCGGTCGTCGTTGCTCTCATAAGAGTTACTTAGTCAATTCAACTGCCAAAAACACTTCAACGAACCTAAAAGCTGTCGTTTTAGCTTAAGAATAATGGGAAATTTTCTACGCGATTTAATGCCGGCACAGTGTACGTAGAAACAGTCTTATGAATATTCGCAAGAGTTAACAAATACAGCAGAGATACTTCACTAATGATCAATTTGTATTGAGACCTGCATGAGCCAACAAAAGCCCATCAAATAAATAGGTCAAAAATATGTTTATATAAATAATAAAATATATTTAATCAAAAGGATCAGAGTGGCGCAGCGGAAGCGTGGTGGGCCCATAACCCACAGGTCCCAGGATCGAAACCTGGCTCTGATAAGTTCTGTTTCTTTTAATTCCTACCTAAAACAAAGCCCATTAACAATGAAAACTGCACTGAATGGTTATTGGGCTTTTAACACCTGTTATTCTGTTAACTCTATTTAGATCAACCACTAAGTGATAGAAGAGTCCTTAAATGGGCTTTATTTAGGCCCTTGAATACAACCCGATACATTGGGCTAACTCAACCATTGGTTCCTCGCTTCTCTATCCAAGATTTACTTCTTCTTTTTTTTTTGTTACTTTTAAAGCGGAAAGCTTAACATTCGAATCTGATTTCATTTAGTGTTATGTTATTAGAAAAGCTGTGGTGAGACTTGTATTATTAAGTGAAGTGGTGTGGGATTCTAAAATTGCTTTGAACGTTTTCCATGATCCCGTCACAATCATTATGACAACAACACTATGAAGGGATTTGTCTAGTAGCTTTAACATGATTACCCCCAATAATTAATATTTAACCATATAATTAAAGAAAGCTAACAAATAAGAAAACGACACCGACTTTAAATCCAAGCATTGACCCATTCGACCCACTATCTTCTCGGGTCTGTCGGTATCATTAGTTCATTACATGCTTCTAATGGTTTTATACAACGTTAATCTCTATTAACTACATTAAGTAATTAAATATATAAACTCAATTCAGGAGTATAGTCGTTGGTGAAACCTTTGCATTAAAATGCAACATTATACTCTCTCCATTCTACAACATTATACAAACCTTTGAATTTTTATTCGTTTCACAAAAATATAAATTTTGTATTTGCAGTGCAACTTAAACTTGCTTATCAATTTTATCCATATTAATAAAACAATTACCATTGAAATAATTTGTTTTTTGTGATTATAATATTAAATGGGAGTTATTCTTGACAATGTAAATTTATTTTTAAAGTGTGAAAAACTCAAAACCTCTATACTTGTGGAACTTAGAATAAAAGTCATAAACTCTTTTTATTAGTTCATTAACTTAAGAATGTACTATAACATATGCTGTATACATAAAAATCACAGAATGACAATAATGATAGAAAAATGATTACAAAATTGTTGAAGAATATTAATTATCTTAAGCCTTTAGTGTTTGGTAGAGATTATGTTACGTGGAACAGAAGAAAACCTTTCTTTTGTCTCTGGAATATGTTTTTTTCCTTTTTGGCCAGGAGGAATATTAAGTTAATACTTATTGACAATGTATTAAGCCGATTCTCACACAAGGCAGACAAAAGTTAGAAGTATGCTCAAAAGAGGTAATAAATACAATTTTATACAATCACTCTGCAGATAATAACCAAGAATGAGCCTCTCGAATGTATTGTCACTAACGTGCGCTTGTAAACTATATCAAAAGAGATTGGCATCCCCAGCAAATGAGAATGAAAAAGGTATAGAGAGATGAAAGATAATGAGAAAGTTATATGTTAAAATGAAAAAGAGAGTGGAGAAAGCAAAACGCTAGAGAGCGTGTGCTTGACCCTTCCCTTGGTTTTACACTTGTCAATTGCCATTATTAAACATAAACAATAGCCTAGGAGTCGGTGGATCTATAAAACCATTTATTTTCTTTTACCCAAAAAAGACGAAAGACAAAGAAAATTGAAAGAATAAAAGCAAAAAAGAAAAAGATAAAAAGATAGAGATGTAACGTTGAGCCCGTTGTGTCACTTTATTCCAAGATTACATTGTATGGGTCTTCTTTCTTCCTTTTTTTATAACACATCTTTATTTTGTTTTCAATGTAGACTCACTCATCATAAACTTGACTTATACGTATCAACCCATTTCACATTTTCACGTATAAAAAAACATGTCCTTTGTCTGTGAAATTAGTTGTAAGAAGAGTTAAAAATAAATCTTGTTTTGTTTTTCGAAACTGCATTTTCAGTTCTCAAGCAAAATACAAATGGCAAATGTTGGCCCATATTCTCATCTATGATGGACTGGACCACAGTGGATTGGCTTTTAGTTAATTGTTATTTGATTTAGAACATGAGTTATTAATTGTTTGTAATTCTAATTTTATATTTAATACTTTAATTAGTTATAATTATAAGAAACAATAAAATCGAAAAGTTGATGGTGGAATGGTATGTACGTGTCTTTTTCCTCCGTCTCAAAGAAGCAGAATCGGAAATTTCTACGTATGACGGAAAAGGACAGTCACATTCTCCGCTAAATTAATACTGACGTAAGGATACTTTCGTCTTTTCACTTGTTGTTGAATCTCACGTGGCGCGGACTTCCAAAATATAATATGCTGTGTCGTATCGCAAAAATGAAATCTAATGTAACGCACAACATGACGATGAGTATCCATCCATTCACAGTTTAATTACAAGGTTGAATTTTATTATGATTAGTAGTCAATTTCCCCCGACGCTGGATGTGAAATGTGAGGCTGTCTATTCTTCATTTTATTGTCTTTTACCTCCAAATTGACTAGTAATTTAATCGAATTATTTGTTTTAATATATGTTTACCGCGCACAAATAACGCGACTAGTTTTTAAATTTCGGATCATTAGTTTTTAACTACTAATTAACGGAAAATTAAAGGAGGTAAAAGTAGCTTAAACGATCCCGGAATGCTGACTCAGCAGCTTAAATCTCAGATCTTGAAACGAAACGAACTTTCGCTTCCTCTCTTCTGCTCTTACTTTCCCTTTTTTATTTTTCTTTATTTTCCATTAACCTTTTCTTATTGAAGATACAAGCCTCCAAAAAATAGCAGGACGAAGGAAGAAGAAGATGAACTTAGAGAGAGAAAACGATTGTAAAACAGTTAATCAGAATTCACCATGAGTGTTCATCAATCGAGATTCTTCTTCTTCTTCTTCTTCCTTTTCTTCTTATCTCTATCTTCATCCTCTTTCTCCGTTGGTGAAGTTAACGAGATTCATCGAAGAATTCTCCATCAGCCGCTTTTCCCGGATTCTTCTCCTCCTCCTCCTGACTCCCAGTCGACGCCGCCTCCTCCCGACGCTCCCGATCAGCCATTTTTCCCGGAGAATCCTTCTACGCCTGACCAGTTTCCTCCTCCTCCGCCTCCTGCTTCCTCTGACGCTAATGGCGGATTACCGATTCCGACGGCTACTACTCAACAAGCGAAGCCTGGGAAGAAAGTTGCGATCGTCATATCCGTTGGAATCGTCACGCTCGGTATGCTTTCAGCTCTAGCTTTCTTCTTGTACCGCCACAAAGTGAAACACGCAAGCGATACTCAGAAACTCGTTAGTAGAGGAGGAGGCGATGGCGGTTCTCGAAGATTCCAGGAAGATCCCTTACCACCGACGACGTCTTCTACATTTCTCTATATGGGAACCGTTGAACCGAGTCGTGAACCGGCAAGCGAGTCTATTGGACCGGTTAATACTTCTCCGTACCGGAAATTAAATTCGGGTAAGAGATCATCAGATCGATACCGGCCGAGTCCCGAGCTTCAACCGCTTCCACCGTTAGCGAAACCGCCGCAACCGTCTGAGAACTCTCCCTCGGCCTTGTCTCCTTCCACATCATCTTCCTCCGATGAAGAATGCCGCGGTACGGCGTTTTACACGCCGCACGGATCTGCTATCAGCAGCGACGACGGTTACTACACGGCGTTTCCTCGGTCAGTCAACAGCAACGGCCATTCCTCTGGATCAGTTCCTCACTCGAAGAGGACTTCTCCGAAGTCGAAGTTTGGTTCAGCAGTGTCTAGGTCGCCGGAGATGAAGCACGTCATCATTCCCTCTATAAAGCAGAAACCGCCGCCAGTGCAACCTCCACCGTTAAGGGGCTTTGAAACTGATGAGCTAGAGATTCCTTATCCACAGAACAAGCCTAAGTTCTCTCAGCCTCCTCCTCCGCCGAATAGGGCGGCGTTTCAGGCGATTACGCAGGATACTCGAGTTTCACCACGGAGGTCTCCTCCTCCTCCACTCCATGCGCCACCTCCGCCTCCACCTCCACCTCCTCCGTTCCATACACCGCCTCCACCCCCACCTCGTCCGCCTCAGATACGGCCAAGAGAATTCCTGATACCTCCTCGAAAACTCCGCAATTCAGAAGTGACGAAGCCAGACGATCCTTCAAGAGAAGAAGCATTCAAAACTCCAAGTCCTCCTCAATCGAAAGCTGTTGAAGAGGCATCAGCCGGGACGGGAGACGGGGACACGGATCCAAGCAGGCCAAAGTTAAAGCCACTCCACTGGGACAAAGTACGCGCGAGCTCTGATCGTGCCACAGTCTGGGACCAGCTCAAATCAAGCTCATTCCAGTGCGTTTATTACTCTTTTCATCATTGTTGTGTGAAACATACGTTTTTAATTTGCCGTTTACAATAACTTATTTGTGGTAATCAAACAGAGTGAACGAAGATCGGATGGAGCATCTGTTTGGTTGCAGTTCAGCAAGTTCAGCTCCAAAGGAACCTGTGAGAAGGTCACTGATGCCTTCATCAGCCGAGAATGAGAACAGAGTACTTGATCCTAAGAAATCGCAGAACATTGCAATCCTCTTAAGAGCACTGAATGTAACACGTGAGGAGGTCTCAGAAGCTCTTCTAGATGGTAAGTTTTTTTGTTTCCCATTTGATTCGTTACTTACGGTTTGGAAAATGTATGTTAGTAAGCTATTTAGGTTCCTCTGTTCAATACATAACCTCTGTTTTTGAGTATTGATGCCTTGATGGGGGTAATGGAGAGCTTTCTGGTAGCAGGAATAGTAATAGTGATGGTCATAAGAGGTATTGGTGGTGAAAGGATTAGTAATACACTAATACTAAAAAAGGCTTAGGCCACAAGTTATAATCATTGCAAAGAACAATGACTTTTGAAATGATTTTCTCTGCTTTATGTTGCTTCTTACATGATTGCACAACTTATGAAAACGTAATCCTTAGCAAGCATGATATGCTTGACATTCATTAAAATTGTCAAAACATAAATTGATTTTGTTATTCATTGTTCTCTGAGATGCATGAATTTTTTGGTCCCTTATATTTCAATCTAATTAAACTTGTGGCACGATAACAGGTAATCCCGAGAGCTTAGGTGCAGAGCTTCTAGAGACTTTGGTGAAGATGGCTCCAACAAAGGAAGAAGAGATAAAACTCCGAGAGTACTCTGGTGATGTCTCGAAACTAGGAACAGCTGAAAGATTCCTTAAAACTATTCTCGATATCCCGTTTGCATTCAAAAGAGTTGAAGCAATGTTGTATAGAGCCAACTTTGATGCAGAAGTCAAGTATCTAAGGAACTCTTTCCAGACACTAGAGGTTAGTTAGTCAACACTTGATGATTCAATCTCTCAGCCGAATGTTTCCTAATTTTCTTAATCCATTGGTTTTGCTTTGTAGGAAGCAAGCGTAGAACTAAAAGCAAGCAGGCTATTCCTTAAGCTCCTTGAAGCTGTTTTAATGACAGGAAACAGAATGAACGTTGGCACTAATCGTGGAGAGGCCAAAGCCTTCAAACTCGATACTCTTTTAAAACTCGTAGACATAAAAGGAGTTGACGGCAAGACCACATTGCTTCACTTTGTCGTCCAAGAAATCACAAGATCCGAGGCAACCACAACAACGACAATAGATGAACCCATCCTCAACGGAAACAAAGACGGTTTCAGAAAGCAAGGATTACAAGTCGTGGCTGGACTCAGTAGAGATCTGGCAAACGTAAAAAAATCAGCCGGAATGGATTCTGATGTACTGAGTGGTTACGTGACAAAGCTAGAAACGGGTCTTGAGAAACTCAGAGCTTTTATCAAGACAGAGACAACAACAACAACAACAACAACAGCTCCAGGGAAGTTCTTTGATTCAATGAAAACGTTTCTCGAAGATGCAGAAGAAGAGATTCGAAAGATCAAAGGAGGAGAAAGAAAAGCTCTGTCAATGGTGAAAGAAGTAACAGAGTATTTCCATGGAGACGCTGCAAAAGAAGAAGCACATCCTTTAAGAATATTCATGGTTGTAAGAGATTTTCTCGGAGTGCTTGATAACGTTTGTAAAGAAGTTAAGACGATGCAGGAAATATCGTCAGCGATGGGTTCGGCTTCAGCTAGATCGTTCAGGATTTCAGCAACAGCTTCCTTACCGGTTCTTCATAGGTATAAAACAGCAAGACAAGAAGATACAAGCTCAGATAATGAACACAGCAGCAACTCTTCCACGTGATGAAACACACAAAAGGCTGTACAGTTTCTTTACCCAGACAAGGATTAAGTTGGTGTTGCTCAAACCGGATGAGATACTGAGTTGGTTAAGTCGGAGAATTTGGACCGGTTAATGGAGGAACAAACACTACAATGATCAAATTTTCGTTAACAAATAAGTTTCTTTGTTAATTTTTGTTTTTTTTTTGTCGGCCGTTGAAATATAGATAGATATTATATAAATATATCCTAATTTCTTGGGGTTATTAGTGGAGATTTTGTTTTGGACCTTATAAGCTTTATACAATTCGAAAAGCTAGAAGTCATATTAAACCACATGAACATAAGTAAGAAGTGTAGAATAAGGTTGGAATCGTGTTTTTTTTTTTTTTTTTTTTTTTTTTTTAAAAAAAGGATGAATTTTTATTTTTGATGTTTGGTGAGGGGAATATACTTTCATAAAGCAAAAATTAAACAATTTTCCCCCCGGCACGAA
>MU108526.1:0-26179 GCA_012274485.2 Sinapis alba
TTAGTTCTTGTCCGGGACGAACTAACTATCGGATATTGCTTGGTCGGGTTGAAAAGCCTAGAGTGATATCCGATAGGAGCGTTGGTGTTCTTTGGTTGTTGGTCTATGGTGATTGGTTATATTCCAAGAACCTCGGGTCAACCATCGGGGAACATCGACCGTGTCACTTCCGGTCATCTACGATCGGGGGTGTCACATAAGGGGTGTGGATGGAAGCTTAGAGCGAGAGTGAAATATGGAACATACGCGTTTTGGGTAACCAAGTATCTGAAAACTCATACATGTTATGTGTCAGACCGACTGGCTCAGCAAAAACAATGTACTCTGAAGTATATTGGTAGGCTTTTCAGAGTTGTATGCCCAATCAGCGTTAGAAAATGCATGTAATGTCGGCTGTCTCTGCTTCTGCAAGAAGATACCATTGCTGAGAGTTCCTGAGAGATACCAAAGAACACGTTTCACCGCTTGCTAGTGATCAGTAGTAGATCGATGCATGAATTGAGACAGCTTATTAAGATCATAGGTGAAATCTGGCCGCGTAAGAGCGAGATACTGCAGACTGCCTACTTTTTTGGTATTCATTAGGATCAGATAGAGTTGTGTCAGAATTGATGGTAATCTTTGGCAAGGAGGGGAGCAGTGTGGCAACAAACTGATGTGGAAGCTGAGACAACTAAAGTGGGGTTGTAGAAAATGATAAGAAACTTTACTAACCTCTCCACTGCATTCCAATCAATAGTCACATAAGTTCCTATCCTTATGTTCTCATTCTCAACTTCGTTAAAGAAGTCACTATATAGCATATTTTCATGTTCCATTTTATCAAACGCCACCTTAAACTTAATAGCTCTTTGAAGCTTGTGATACGTAGAATTCCACCTCATCTTGATGTCCAATGGTAAACTCAACTCATCTTTTCCGACTCAACTCTCAGTTTCAATGGTTTCTGCCTCTGAGTAGAAGATCCCACATACCACTGCATTACAGATTGCTTCCACATTTTCACCAATCTCATGCAAACCATCTCTCACTATCAGGTTGATAATGTGAGTTGAACACACTACAAGAAAACCTCTGATTAACTACGATATTTTACGAGGAAAATGTTGACTCGCAAATCTACGTATACTATACGAGTACTTTACGTGGAAATCCAAATTTAATGTAGTTTCATCATAAAATAATGACTCTACTTATTCATCATAAAATAAAAGTAACTTGACGTGGACTTTACGTGGAAAAAATATTTCGTCGTAAAGCTAACATTTTTTAGCTTATATATTACGACGAAATATTTTACGTCTGTTTAGCGAGAAAATTTCGAGTCTACCTACTTTACTTTTCATACATATGAGTATGTAATTATGGAAGACGAAACAGACTTCTACGGGATCTTGTAAGAGATTATTGAAGTAGAATTCTCAGGGTTATTGCAGCTGAAATGCGTCCTCTTCAAATATGACTGATTCAACCCTTCGTTAACAGAGGTGTTTCGTTTAACAAATTTGGTGTTGTTGATGTCAATGCTGGACGAAGGTACACCAAATTCGAACCTTTCATATTAGCTTTGCAAGCAAACCAGGTTAGCTTCATTCCATACCCTCGTGTGAAAGACTCTGAAATAAATTGGTTAGTTGTTATCAAAATTACACCTCATGGACGAATAATCAGTAGAGAAGAACCACCTTTGCAAGAAGAACACATCAATGAACTCGAGGAACATGAAAAACAAGTTGATGACATCCTTCTCATTGATTCGCATAATCGTGAATACAAAGATCTTCCCGACGATACCACATACAAAGCTGTTGAAGACGAGTTTGATGAAAATGATGATGTCTCTAGTGATGACTTGAATGTCAATGATGTATCTGAATGATGATGTAAATTTTTTCTTTATATAAATCAAATGATAAATTTTTAGCCTAAATGGATGTGTTAAATTTGTTTAATTATGAAAATTACATTAATATATTGATTTTGGGGTTAGGAAAAATGTTAAGGGATTTGTAGATTGAGGGTTTAGAAAGCAGAGATGGAGTTTGTAAGTTATGGAACTTGGGGGTTTGGGGCTTTGGGTTTTAGGGATTCAGAATAAATCATTGTTATTTCCTCGTAAAAAGTAAGTGCGGGACTGGTTTATTCCTCGTAAAGATTTATCGTAAAATCCTTGTTTAAACAAAACGTGGACCTCGTTATTTCCTTGTAAAATAAAAAGCAGGCCTGGTTAATTCCACATAAAGATTCGTTGTAAAGATTCGTTGTAAAGTCCTCGTTTAAAGAAAACGCGGGACTGATTAGTTCCTCGTAAAATAAAAAGCGGGTATGGTTAATTCCTTGTAAGACTACAAGGCATTTATGACAAAATATGAAAATAAAAAGGTGGGCCTGGTTATTTCTTCATAAAGTTACTTGGATTTTACGAGAAAATATAATTCTGTATACATACACGAACCAACCCTCTCCTCATTTTGTAGCTATTGTCTTCATTTGCCAAAGTACTAACTTCTCTCTACTCTCTCTCTAGTTTAGATTAGGTGGTTAGTTAGGGTGATTAGGCTTAGATTAGGTGATTAGTGTATGGAATTTTTAGATACGTTTAATAATCTAATTAAATTTTACTTGGTTACTAATCTAATTAAATTTTACTCGATTAATAATCTTATTAAATTTTACTTGATTAATAATTTTATTAAATTTTACTTGATTGATAATTTTATTAAAATTTACTTGATTAATAATCTTATTAAATTTTACTTGATTAAAAATCTAATTAAATTTTACTTGATTAATAATATTTTTTAAAAAAATTCAGATGGTTAGGAAAAGCAATCTTACAACTCATTACAGAGACCTGTTTAGTGTGTCTGGTAGTCATACAGACGCATCATCTTCTTCAGCTCCCGGTTCTTCGGTTCTGAATACGGTCTCCGACTCTCAGTCTTCTCAGAGAGTCTCCCAGTCGCCTCCTTTTGATGCACCAACCCCTAGTTTATTTTTCTTCTTCTTCTTTCTATTGTATTATGAATTTGAAACTTAAATATTTATAAAATATTTTTTGATTTTTCTATTATTTTTTTTCTTTCTAATTTTAATAGTTTTTGAAAATTAATATAATTTTATTTTATTTTAATATAGAAAAATGTTTATGACTACTTAACAAGAAAATTCGACGAGTATCTTACGTGGAAGCAGACTTAAGTTCCATGTAAACTTTGAATTTACTACGAAAGACACACCACCATTGCCTCATTTCCAAGTAAGATTAATTCCCTTTGAAACCGTTTCAGGGCATATGTGTTCGCGTTTCATTGTAAAATGTGATGGTGAAAACCTTTTCAATAGTCCATTCAAGCAAACATTCCAGAAGTACACTAGCTATTGTTTGGCCTTTATGATCACATACATGCTTAAACCCGATTAAAAGCTTTCTTGGCTGCCAATTTGCATCAAGAAAATGAGATGTAACCACCATGTATCTTGCTCCTGTAGGCTATGCTGTCCAAATTAAATGTAGGTTTTAAGTGAAACTCTTTGCTTAGTGGACTTGAACCAATTCTCCAGAGCAGTCTTCCTTCTCACATACATTTGGACAATGTCTCTTGTTGCAGTTCTTCGCGAATGAGGTTTGTAGAGGTTAACTCAGTTGCATAAGTGTCGCCTTATTTTCTTTTTTCTTTTTATTTGAAACACTGGGGGACGCCGATTTGTGACACCAGAAGAAGTGTCTACAACCAACACTTCCAGTGAATGAAAGTTGCAACTCTGCCAACACTAGCAGCTCATTAGTCGCATCTCTACACACACTTCAAACACTTTTGCACTTGTCAAACCTACATCATTGGTAATGTTGGTTTCACCAGGAGCTTGGCTCTTTTTCCACGCCAAGTGTGACTTACAGGATAGCAGTGTTTTCCCAAGTTTGAAGTTTCTGCTGAAGAAGCACAACCAAAGATACACTGACAATGGTTGCATCTGCACTTTTCATGGTTCTCATCCGTTCCTGTGAAATGTTCCCATACAGGAGATCTTGTAGTCTTCCTTGGTTTGGGTGGCTGACAACTACCTCTTGAACCCATCTTTCTTTTGGCTCGGTTATCAGGACATGTGTTCTCTTCTTGTGTTTCTTGAACCTCATTCTCTGTCTGATTTTCAATTATGTTATCTTGAATGGTGACTTATCCATCTACAAACATAAAAGAACATATGGATGGAAAGACAAGGAACAAATTGCCTTCAAGTGATTGTGAAAAAGAACCTCAGTAAGCAGAACAAGAACAATACAATTTCTTAGACATCATTTGTGAAGTGATTTCTACACATGTCATCACTACATTCAATCTCACCAAAAATAATGACATGACTATTATAAGTGATGACATGGTGTACACCTAATTTCTTATAATTTTTTTATATTTTGGTAAGTTTTTTTTTAAATTTGGTAATAACTAATAAATCGTATAATTCATATTTTTGTAAAAAAATTAAATATGATAATGACTAGTAACTTTATATCATTATTTAAAAGCTAAAATTTATGTATAAAATTTTATCTTTAGCAAAACTTTTGAAATATATTAATAACTAATAATTCATGTATCACCATTAAAATATATATAAACATATATATCATATTTATAAAAATAAAATATACATAATTAAATTTCAATTTCTAAACTAATTTATATATCATATTGTGTATAAATATATATTTATTAAAATTGACTGTAAGTATGCACTAACAAATACAAAGTTAAAACAATATTAATCAATTAAATTTTTTCTTGATGACTAGATGTTTAAAATTTTATTATAAATTACTAGTTTATTAGATTAAGTAACAAATTGAGCTTTATCGGTTTAACATATTTTAACTATATATTTAAACATAATTCAAAATTTATTAAAAGTTATACAATTAAATATAAACATACTTTAAATTGGAGGATAATATAAAATAATCATTAATATAATAGAATATGAATAAAAATCATTTTATATAAAATATAACTCCAATTTTAGTAAAATAAAATTAAAATAAATAAACCAAAACAAATAAGACTAAATTATAAAATAGTTGTGATTGCACCTTTTTCAAATCGATGAATTTAAAAAATAAAAGTAATTATATAAAAATATAAATTATTTAGATAAAAGAATCAAAGGATAAAAGTTTAATACTTTTGCTCATGGTGCATGAAAACTCCTAGTTACAAAATAAAAAAACAAGAAGTCAAGAACAAATCGATTCCAAAATCATTAAGACAAACTTAAAATGAAACTGTACAAATCAAGTCATCAACATGACAAGTGTAAAATGACTTCAGTAAGCAGAACAAGAACCAAACTGCTAACAAAATCAAAGATCAAACAAACCAAAAAAAAAACAAAATTGAAACCAAAATATGAACATGATTCTTACTTGATATATGTTACTCGAAGTCTCAGAAATTGAAGGAAGAGCCTCGGAATGGAAATGCTTTAGGGCTTTCATGAATAAAGCCTCTGAAATTGTAAAAGTCGGAAATGGAATCGTTGGTGACGATAACCTAGGAGTAATTGGGAATAGGAGTAGCATTTAGGGTTGCAAAGTAACTTTACTAATATGTATATTGGATCTATCCAAATACTTATACGGATCTCGGGTATAATCTGATCTAAACCGGTACATGGTTTAGTTTAACACCCCTATCCAACCGGGTATTTCTAATTATTTGTATCCTACCCAAAACATGAATTTTTTGGATCGGTACCGGTTCGGATCCAGTTCCTTGAGATGTTGACTCTTTGAGTATTAATCTTGGAATGCTTGTGCAAGGATCAATGGGCCAATTTTGAGCCAGATCGATGTGGATTGGGTTGGACTTTATGGATTAGAATATGATACCAAGTTAAGTTAGACATGCTTCAACCTAAAACCAAATGGTGATAAGTTGATTAAGCCATCTATCTTATATATTACTAAGGTTCTCTTCCAGCTACTAATGTGGGAGATTTGTACCTAATATTTATGATTCTTGAGAACGCCATAATCCTCCAAACATTGGGCCAATTCCATTAACATCATCCTGGAGCAAGTGTCTCAAAACTCTCATGAACATTCTACATGTACTTTTCAGGTAGTGGTACATACTTTTCTATTATTTCTTCAAAATCCTTTTATATAATCTTGAATAGAACCGTGTTGAGTGATTCTACAGTACCTCTTTAATGTTGTTCCTTCTTTTTTATCCTTATACATTCCTTGAGTTAGCAGTGACACTCTTTGTTTACTTATTTCTTTCACCAACGTCAACCCATTATCACCACAACAGCATAGTTCTTCTTCTATCTGAAAATCAAACTCATTTTATCAATTTTTTGTTTCATCACCTTATATTATATTTTCAGGTAGAATATGTCTCTATCTACTTTTTAAAAGTGAGATTGGAGCTACGGCCATCTGATCCCGTTCAAGTGCTTTGCCTGGAAAGTCGCACACAACCTGTTTGACAAAATTCTGCAGAGGTTTTTGAGTCTTCTGCACCGGATCAAGATCTTATGGGTACTTCTTCACACTATCGACAGAAAGCTCCAGAGGTTTTAGAGTCTTCTCTATCGAACTGTGATCTTTGGTAAAGCAGGTACCAGAGTTTATAGGTCAAGAAACTAAAGCAGGCACCACTGGCGTTCAATATCCCATCGCTCACGAAGCTCATAGAGATACATATCACACGCTGTAACTTTCTTGCCGTTGTCGGGAAAGATATGTGGCTCTTATAACATCGTATAAGATTGAGGTAAGCTCATTGATTTCTGATAGAAATGGAGATGAGGAGTAGAAGAAAGGAGATGAGAAATTTGGATCTTAAAATGCACATTAGGAATCTGGTAGTGCTTGTAATAGATTACGAAAGAAGAATTTTGTGAGCAATGATATCCTCAAAACACAACGATGTAATGAGACTCAAGTTGATGAAAATGAACTTTGTATATATTGATGTTGAATGGTTTACAAGGTGTCAAAATGGTAATATAAACAAGGCTTAGACTAGAAATCAAAGTAAAGACAAAATTGAAATTAATGGGTAAGTGAAGAGCTCAAGGTCGATAGGTCAAGGTGTGTTGCAGCCCATTTCCCTCTTTACTCTCGGCGTCCTTTTATACTGGTTCCAGACGTTAGTTTCCACTGATATCTCTTTATACAATTGCAGATTCTTTGGGATTTTCCTTGACTTGGTTGAGGTCGAACATGCTCCCTCTTGATGAGCTCGAGCCGATCTCAAGCCCGTTCTATTTGTTTGCAGCCCACTATCTCCCTGGATAGTGTGTTTCCGCCCACTATCTCCCCGGATTGGATGTGCAATTATTGGGCCCAACAAAAAACATAAGAACAAATTGTGAGGAAAAAGAGACAAGAGAGAAGAAGAAGATAAAGATTAATATATTTTCAATTATTTTGTTTGATGATAATCTTATAAATCTCATAAAAGTTAGATATAGCCATGAATGCCTTACTTGGATTACAATCAAATTATATTACAATTAGGCTTAACACAACACACAAAACAGTACAGTATCATAATTATCATTAGAATGAAGTGTCATGTCAGATATGCAACATCCAAACCATCAGTATGACCCAAACTCCTAAAAACTCCATAAAACACGCAAGATCTAAATAAAAACAAAACATAAGAAATGGAGATCGTCTCCAGTGTACGTCGTGACATACACCAGTGAGGTAAAGATCTACAGGATGAAGCTTGGCAGCAGAGAGGATGTTAGAGAGAAAACTATATGCCTTATTAGAGAGATAAACTGAAACTATGACCCCTTATCAAACAGACAATCTCTTTCTCTTACCTGAAAGTTAGGGTCAAATGACCCAACCCAAAGTTCACATGCTTAGTTCGAGTTGCCTTAGCTAAGCTGAAAGTGATCAATGCAGATTTGGCCCTTGGGCCAAGCCAATGAAGCATTGGCTTCTGACAGACTAATTTATAATTTTTCGGTCACAAATGTATAAGTCTTAGTGGTATAGTTATTTAGTGTTTATGTATAAAGGTGGCCAGTCTTGTGTTTGAATCTTCTAAGTCGCAATACAAGAGATCTAGAAATAAGAAATGGAGAGAAGTAAGATAGGCAATGGCTAGTTTACTCCAAAGTAAAAGATAAGATTATTTTGTTTTTGTTGTAAAATTCACCCAAGGCATAAATGATGATCATATTGCAAATAGTGGATACAATGATTGGAGAGACCTTTAAAAAATTCTAAAAGAGCATGAAAAAGTCATAATCATATATATGCATGACTCAATGGATAGACTAAAGATACATTAGACCATTGACAAACATATTCAAGGAGACATTAACAAAGAGAAAAAAACCCGGAGAGATGTGTTGTTGAGGATAATTTTATTGGTGAAAAGCCTTGCTAAACAAAATATGGCTTTTTGGAAGGAGTGACAAGATTTATGTGGCTCGTAATAGAAAAAAATTGGGCACATTTGAAGTATTTGTAGATTTTGATGAAGTGATGAAAGAGCACATTAGACGAATTGGAAATCATGAAACTCGTTATCATTATTTGAGTTACAAAATTTAGAATGAGTTAGTAGAAATGCTTGGAGTGATCAAAAACAATGATCTTAAAGAAGATTCAGTGTGCAAAATACTATTTAGTTATTCTTGATCGTACTCCTGATATCAGCCACACTAAACAGATGTCATTGCTCATTTGATGTGTGGATATCTCTGAGACCTCACCAAATATCGAAGAATTATTTTTGACATTCTTGAAACTAAAGAAAAAACTAGTGAAGGTATTTTGTCACCCTTCAAGATGTATCGATTTATTTGTGGTTGAGTACTGATGACATTAAAAGGTGAGTTCATTATAATGGGTCAACTATGAAAGGTAAATATCAAGGAGTACAAAAGAGGCTGGAAATCAATCCAAGATCATTGTACAACCATGTGCTTGCCATAGTTCGAATCTTGCATTTTCATATATTGCTTTCTTGTCGAAAATAGCAGTATCATTTTTGGTATTGTTCAATGCATATATTGTTTGTTTTCTCTTTTTCAACAAATAATTGTTACATTTTTAAAGAGATTATGAATGGTATTACAGTTAAACCATTATCACAAACTCGTTGGAAGAGTTGCATTAACAGCATCAAAGTAATACGTTTTCAAGATCCTAAGATACAAAAACATTTTTTTACTTAGCAGAAAACAATGATAATACTAGAACAAGAAGTGATGCTAAGTCTCTTGCCATGAGTAAAGTCCATGGAATTGGGAGTTTATTTTTTTTTCATTTGGAATAATTATTTGATATGAGCTTTTGTATGTTGCTAAAAAAGTAAGTAAGATCCTGCAGTCTGAAAAATATGGATACAATTTCTCTTGCTAAATTCAAAGTATTTGTTTCCTTTTTAAGGATTATAGAGAAACAGGCTTTCAAGCATCAAAAATATAAGCTGAAAGGATTGCTAGTGAAATGGAAACTGATCTTGTGTTTTCTATAATAAAAAAAGCAAAACGTTCTATTGAATGAAAAAAAAAAATTATGCTGAACAGCCTGAAAAGGTTAGAGAAGATATGATATTAACACCCAAAATTTTTTTTAGGATCAACTACTTCATCAAAATTTTGAATCAAGGTTTAATTTTTCTTGAGACAAGGTTTAATCAACTTCAAGGTTATGAGAAGACTTTTGGGTTCTTATTCGACATAAAAAAAACTGAAGTAGCCAAAGATGACAAGTTATGGTTTCTTCTGCTAACCTTGAAGTTTTTCTGAAGCATAGTAATTATTTTGATATTGATGGTAATAATTTGTTTTTGGAACTAAAACCTTTGAGAAGGGGTCCACTTGAAGGTATTAAGAAGGCTACTGAATTATTCGATTTTTTGAAAAAGACGGAAAGTTGTTATCCAAACACATGGATAGAATATCATATAACGATGACAATTCTTGTTTACGTTTTCTCCGCATAAATAAATTTTCAAAATTAAACCTCATAAAATATTATTTACAGAGTATGACACAAAAACTGATTGTCAGTATTATCAATTAAAAGAGATTTGGCTGAAAATTTTGATTATACAAATTTGATGAATGAGTGCAAAAAGATGCAAAAAGAATTGTTTCAGCAGTAATGTATTGATCTTTCATGTTTTAAAACACCACCAAAAAAATTCCATCTCTAGATCTCTATTATGTGCCACGATACACATGATGAAATGTAAAACCGAAACATGATGGTAATCTAGTGATAGATGAGCTTTGGATTAATAAATAACCTGAATTTGAAGATACCCCACAATATGCTATTATGTGGTATTATGTGGCCAGACGGATATAAACCCTATTATTTAGAGCCTATTTAAATATCCAAAAAGAAGGTCATTCATAAACTACAATTCCCTTTCAAAATTAACCTGACCCGAAACTTCCCAAAATTACCTCGGGTAAAAAAGAAGGTGAAATCTTATAATACTAAAAGTGGAAAATCAACAAGTAAAAATATTTTAAATTGACATGTCATTTAATGAAAATGGCTTACACTCACAGCCTAGAATAAAATTCTCTTACACTCAATCCACCCGAAATTAGAATATAACATTGCATATGGGCTTCAAGCCCGCAAACCATTCCAAATTCCTTTTACTTCGACCAACACGAAATTAAAATAGAGAATTGTGTTTGGGCTTCAAGCCCACAAAGCCACCGTTAGAAACCCTAAAAAAATCCCGACACAACTTTTCTTCGTCGATCCTTCACCTTCTTCATCTCTGCGTTTTCCGTTTAAAACCTCTGTTTCTTATCCTCACCTCCCATCAATCCTCATCTTAACTCTTTCTTAATGGTTTCTTTTCGTCTACCCACCTTCCTCCTTCTTTATATGATGTTTTGTTGTTCATTTTTTCAAACCAAAAATCAAAAATCTTCTCTGATCAAACTCCATTCATGGCGATGAAACCAACCGGTAAATCCTTCGTCTCTGCCTCCGCAGATCCGAGAGTATTTTCAAATCAAACTCAAGCGGTAGCGTTAAAACCGAACGGCAAGTCCCCTGTTTCAGCCTTCAACGATCGCGAGATCATGTTCTTCAAAGACGTATCTCTAGATCCCCACGAATCCGAGTTACGGTTTCGTCTGATTCATTTCTGGGAGGATCGAAACTGACTTAAAAAGACACTCATCGGTCTGTAAATGCTTCTCATCAACGAACAGGTTTTGAACTCTCCAAAATTGGTTTCCACTATTGAAATTGAAATCGTGTTAGTCTTATTCAATCATATATCTTACGTTAATCTTCACTTTTTTGGCAGAGAAATGTTATTAAGAGGTTCATTCCACCAGTAATAATTAAGAAATATTTGCCGGACATGAAACGAGGATATGTGTACAGTCTCTTGAACTTCTATGGGTTTAAAAGCAAGGTGGTTTATCGGGTTGCTTCTCATAGGGTTACCGTTTCCTTCTCCCACAACTTTGAGATGTTGGTTCTTGAGGACAGTCTTGTGGCTTTTGACGATGATCGTTTCCGGTTCCATTCCTATGAGGATTTTGAAGCAAACTGTGATCTGAAAGGTGACCTTCACGGTATGTTCTCCACCAGTTCATAATTTGATATAGTCTTAGGACTTTGTTTCTGATTTTTTTTCCAGATCATAATTTGATGTATTCTTAAGACTTTGTTTCTTAATATATTATATAGAAGAGCATAAAACATTATAATCTTTGAAATTAAAAATAAACTATAAACAATTCATAGTTTTTTAGGTTGATGGTTTCTGAAATTATAAGAAAATGATTAGTATAAAACATAAATCTCAAATGTTTTTCAATCTCCGATTTTTCCTTATGTTGATCATCTCTTGCCTGTTGTCCACGTCACATAGATGTGTGATTCTATCTAGGTTGTGATTTAAAAAAAACAGACTACTTAAATTTTAAGCCATCTAACTTACCCTCTTCCTGCACAATGTAATAGATATTGTTGGGCATATGAAGCTGGTCAATGGATAGACTCTCAATGTTCGTCCCTTCATTGACGAAGTGGAGGTAGCAACCACGCGGCGTATATTGGTTCATGTGCAATCACATGAATAAGTGTTAGTGTGTTTCATTATATTTAAGCCACTATTTCTATGAAATTTTTTTAACCCGTCAGTATTTATAACTCGCAGCGTACGTGTGATGAAGCTCTATCTTTGGGATCAAGCTGCAACCAACTTCTGCAAGAAGTTCAAGTCCTCTGAAAACACTCCCACCGTGCTTTTGGTAACGACTGTGAACACGAAATGTCTAGGAGGTAACCATTTCTTACTTTTAGTATGCCTTTTTCGCTGACACCTGATACGTAAAGAGTTACCCACATAGTTTGTCATCGCTAACAAATGTGTTAATAAATTCTCTGTACTTCGCATATAGAATCTTATTATTCCTATTCATCATATACAGCTACACATAAATAGTACATTGCAAGCATGACAGTTATATACAACTTACATGTCTACTCTTTGTTCCAACTTCCTTGATTTCATCATACAATAGGCACCCTCACTCTCACCTCTATGTCTTCTTCACGGGTTTTTATGGACCATGATGTCCCACCAACTAAAGACTATTTAACATGGTTAGTATTTATGTATATCAATTTGTTGTATGACAGTTTCAAGGGATAATCAAGCTTAACCCAATGCAGTCATGAACATTTTTACTGAAGTAATTGTTTTCTTTACGTTGTTTCAGGTTGGACTCTTAACCCAGAGATTGCTAAGCAGGTTAATGAAATGGTTGTCACTAAGCCTGAGACACTGACTATGGGGGAAATATTCTCCTACATCGATCAGCCCTTTGCAAAGGTATAATTAAAGCCTTATATTCTGTTTTCTTCTCAAAATGCTTAGATATTTACATCACTGTTTTATACATGTTTGCAGGCTGCACTTTTTGAGTGCACTGCCACGATTGATGATGTTGTGCATGGCTCTGCTTGTTATTACATTGGCTGTAGTCGGTGCAAAATTAAGGCAACCAAAGGCCCTACATCACTGATGTGTACAAAGTGTGAGAAGGACGATGTAGTCGGTGAAGCACAATATGAGCTCTAACTTCATTATTCATTACACTTGTGATGTTATTGGCTTCTAACATTATTATTACAGGTACCTAGAGAAGATTTCTGTCTATGACAAAAGTGATCAGGCTGTTTTTGTCCTCTTGGGTGATGCTGGTCGTGAGCTTACTGGGAAGCATGCATCGGAATTAGTTAGTAGCTATTTTGAGGTAACTAGACAGGCTAATTCATCATCTGCAAGTTATTTAACTCACACAATTTTTTTGGATGTTAAGCTAATTAAAACAAAGGAGCTGAATTTGAAGTGCATGTGCCACAACCTCTACTCAACACCATTGGACAAACGCATAAGTTCAGTGTGAAGGTTTCTGCACACAACTTGACAGGAAAGACCCGAGCATTAACTGTCACCAAGATCCTGTCTCCAGCTGCTCCACCATCTATCCCAGCCTCTGATGAAAACCTCATTGCTGCAGCATCCGAAGATTCATTGCTTCCTGCACATGGTGTTTGTGAGCCTTCCAAAAGCTGTGAAGATTCTGCGGATGATGGGGTTACAAGGATGTGTGACAGCGTTGAGCCAGCCAAAGCCAAACGTTCTAAACGTGGGAATTAGAGCCACCACTCATCTTCTCAGAGATTGCATGGTTCCTTGCATTTTAAGTTTTTGTTTTCCAGTTTACGTTTAAACTCAGGCTTTCCTCTCAGTTTGGATCTTTCAAAAATATTTTTCCTTGCAAACATTTTACCTTTTTGGAAACGATAATTACTTTCCCTGAAAAAAGTTCAGAATTAGTCTTTGTTTATTTTTAAATTGATATTACATAAATGCCAATAATTGAGGACGAGCTAAATAGCTCATCTACAACTCATGAGAAAATCCCCAATAAACTAAGCAATATAACATCAGAGCAGTGTTAAAACCAATTAACCACCAAATTTTGATTTACGATGACATCCAAATCAAAAATAAAATATAAGATCTCATAAATCATAACGTCTTTAAACGTTACATACTTATTCCAGCAATCGACGAACGTGATTGGCGGCAAAATTTTTGGACCGAGTAATTAAGTCAAACCCAATTACTTAGATATTAACTTCTTCCAAAAACATAAGAAAACAGTAACATATCTTCTGCACTGATATTCTTCCCCTACCTTCCTCTTCTAGAGTATTATCATTCCAAAAAAAAATCAAAGCAGAAAAGAAAACCCCAACTTCCTCTTTCACATTCTCGAATTCGATTCTGAAATAACCATTGTAACCATCTACCAAGCTCTTAGCAAGACAATACTCCAAAAAACTACGTAAGTGTATGAAAATTTATAATAAGTCAACAACTAAAAATCTTTATCCATATCTATAACGTGCAATCCGGTTGGTTCGAAGGATCGCCATATCAACAGAATGAAGACCCCACCTCCTACCTTCACCGTCGATAATGGAAGGTACAACAAATTCTTATTTCAGTAGTATTATTAAAGTATTTAATAATCTCCACATCAAGAATATTATGTATTGTGTGCGCTTACAGTATATCTACAAATGTTATTTATTTTATAAGTAGAACGCAAAATATATCAGACATATAAAATAACCAAGTTAAATTCCACCAAAACAACACTTAAAATAAAGCAATTATGAATAAGTAAACAAGTTCTCTTACATTCATTTAGTCTTTATATATATGCTTACGAAAAAATAATATCAGAAATCACAATTTTCTAAATCCATTTGTGTTGTATAACAATTTGCTTAGTTTTCCAAATAAATAATAGAAGCTATATATATATAGTACTAATAGACAACGTTGTTCCTCAGTTTTTAAAGCAACTACATTATAACTGAAATCGGTTACCAGTTTGTTAAAAGAATCATATCCAAAACAACTACAGAAAATGCATATAGGTGATGATTTTTATTGGAGAACTTATACCTCATGCATATGCACATGTATTATAATTGAAAACATCTTCCAATTTGCTGAAATGTCGTAATGTCTTATGTAAGATACAATTGTAACGGTTTACGGTAAACTTTATTTATTGGATTAGTTCCTATTATTATATTTAAGAATAGTTCAACTCTTTGATAACACACAAAAAAAAACATTATTCAACTCTTTGACAACATGAAAAACCTAAAATTCCGTCCCTCCATCCAAATATAACCCAAAACATGACAAAATTAGCCACATTGGTTAAAATATTGTCAGCCACAACCCTTTACGTTAAGTTATTACATATTGATCCAACATTTGTCCTCGAAATCTAAAACAAATATACTCTACCAATCAGAAATATGTATAGTATAACAATAAATACAATTTTGTCAAACTCAATTGGGTTTTCTGGAGAAGACTATTCAAATAAATAAATAATAGTTCCCATATTGCTTTGGTTATTCTATATGCTCCACATTGTGAAATTCCTTTAATTTATTAGTATAGTTTTCAAATCTTTTTCAAAAACAAAGAATGCTAAAATGGTATAAGTGTAAGGCTCTTAATCATTGCCAGACAGAACCCTAAATCTGGAATCAATATCATTTTTATTTATTTTTTAATTTACTGAAAAATATTTTGAAAAACAAAACTAATATCATATAAAACACTATTTCAGCAAACACTCTAAATAAACTATGATATTGAGTTTCGTATTATTAACAATTTGGTATAATATTAAATATTAAATTTGATTAAACAGAAACTTAATATATTAATTATCATTATTTGATAAATTTAAAACAATGTCCAAATCTGTTAGCTAAGGTATACACTATTGCATTATCCCACTGTTTATAAGAACTAGGATTCATAGCCTCCGCGCAAGCACGGAGTCTGAAATATTAATGTTTCACTATATAACTTTGTTGTTTTTTTAGAAATGATGCATAGATTATGTATTTTTAAATCCATACGGAACAGACGGGAAACCAAATGAAACGTGAACCAAAAACATAACTGGGTTGGATGGATAAAAACCATATATATTTGTTATTTAGTTTGAAAAATAAATTCATTGAATTTATTTTTGTTTTGTAATTATTTCAAACCAAAAAACATTTATATTTTCAAATTGTAGTGAGTTTGTTTTTTATCATACCAAAAATTACTATCAAGAATAAAATAGTAACTTAATATTTGAGTTTGGAAGATTATTAAAAGCTTTGATTACAACATGGTGTGTACTTAGTTTTTTTTTATAATTATTTATACTGAAAATAATAGATAAAGTTAATTATATATATAAAGCTTAGGGAAGATGATTAGTAACAATTTTTTTATCTAAATTGTGTTTAATTATTTAATTAAATTTAATTAAATTTTGTTTTGGTTGAATCTGAATATAGTAATTTAACTGAATTTGGTTGAATCGGAAGTTAACTTAACTGAATATGGTTGGTCTTGAATGGTTTTTTAATAAATCAAATATAATTAGTCCCGTAAATGACAAACCAACCTTCCGGACTAATAATTTCAAACAGATAGAAAGTTATAAATTTGTCATCAACTATCATGGAGGTATTAGAAAGTTTGATTTGTAAACAATTCGAACTTAATCAATGTTTTCTTATCACCTCCTCTAATTGAAGTAAATGTATTGGACCGTATAGAATTAGGCGTAACTCCGTGCAAGTGTGAGATCTTGGATATTAGTGTTGCTCTATACAATTGTGTTGTTGTCTGTTGTATGTTGTTTGTTTAGATTTTGATTTTCAAATGGCTGAGGTTTGTTGATAAGTTGTCGGTAGTAAGTGTGTTTTGAGTTGTCTAGGTTGTATTTAAAATATTTGTAAATTTGTTTTGGTAATGTGTATGTTCTTCTATATAATTTGTTTTGATAACAAACAGTTGGGAGAATACGTCTTTTCATCGTGAGTACCAATTGAAAATAAAATTTCTAGTATTTTATAGGCGTTAAAGACCTTTAAATATAATGAACTAATCATCTAACAGAAAATATTATTTTTTAGCATGTAACAATTATAGTCTTTAAGGTCAGTTCATAAGAAAACATCGATGAACAGGTGTTGTCGAAGTTGCCCTTAATTTGTAGACTGGTAGAGTCTTTAAATCTTCAAACGGTGCATGTGTTTGATTCAGTCAATTAATTGGAGTAGTACATATATTAAGTTTATGTTTAGGTGTATTGGTGAAGAGTGAATTCCTAGTCTCAACTGGTTTCGACGAAGTCACATCTTCTGCAAAGTATTCTGATTCCTCATAATCACCTGCGTAATTAAGTCAAGAATTTGTTAAAATTGCAGTATGTGTTGGTTAGTGTAAGTTAGAGTGATTTTTTGGGGTGTGGCGTTGAGTTATATTTGTGGTGATTGTTATTTGTATGTTTCTTTTACTGTTTTTTTTTAATTGATAGCAATAAAAGAATGATGATCTTTTTAATTTTGATCAGCCTCTATATCTCTCTCAAAGGTTTGGCGAAACCCTAGACATACTATTGCAAGGTACGTCTTCGTTGAATGGGTCAAGTGGGCCTATTAAACGAATTGTAACTAAGGCCCATTGAAAAATACGTGATTTACAAACAATACCGGTCCTGAGGGGAAGCTTGGAAGTTAAAGCTGGGAATTTAAGTCATTACTCGATGGTCCCGTATTAACCCGCTACGGGCGGATGCGGGTTGATCGACTCAAAATTTTTGATATACGGGTGCAGGGGCGGGTTGAGTCGATTTTAAACGAAACGGGTGTGAGTCGGAAAAATTTGAGTCGCATTTACCCATCAAACCGCAAAAATTGTAAAGAGTAAAATAAATTGTAAAAGCATGTAAAACTATTATCTAAATGTTAAATATTACTTTAATTATTTTTATAAAAATAATTGATATATAATAAAATAATTATTTTATTAAATTTAATATTATATGCCTGTCTTGCGGCTTATCCGTAAAATTTAGTATGACGGGTGCAGATTTAAGACTTTTTTTTTGTGGATTAGGCGAGTCAGAATTTTGAACAAAAAAAAATCGATTCGCGATCCCAACTATAATGGATGCATGTGTTTCCGGCCTCGTAAAGAATAAGTAAAACTTCGGCCGTCTATTTTACAAAATCTCTTGTAGCTCATGTGATTATGTCAATCAAATAAACAGTGAAGTGCATGGTTCGACTCTCATAGCATGCTATGCAAATAATTATTTTTACAAAAAAAATCGTATGAAACCCATCACATGCTAACGTAGCAGCACCAAAAGAATTTAAACTGTCTCATTATATTATAGATTAATCACTAAACTCTCACGATACAGGCAAAATCTATACATTTCCCTCTTATATTTTTTTAATATGGTTACCTAATTTCACCCACATACAAACACCAATTGGCCATCCTATAATTCCTATTACCATGGGACAACATAACTTACATTTTTCATTACAAGACAAGATACCAATTAACACTTAACTAATTTTTACCATACTGAATCTTTGTCCGGGTTCACGCATAAAAGGAAACGGTCATCCACTCGGATCACGCACCAAACCAAAAGGTTTCAATATTCTCCCAAAAAATAAAATTTCATTCTAAAATTGTCCATTACATAGTACTTTAAATAATGATTGTTTTGACAGCCCACCAGATACGCGATCAACCAATGTTCAAACCGAAGTATTATGATTGTAAGTTTAAATGGATTATAAAATTATAATCTTTTCAAAAAAGCTATTCATCAAGCTAATTCAGTTTTAATTTTAAACTCTCGGGTGGCTGTGATAAATGCGTCCTTTAGGGTGAAAATGTTATAAGATTCTAACAAAATGATTCATTCCAAATGTCTAACGCATGTACTTTTTAAATTTATTACTTTTTTATAAACAGTAATACAAGAAAATGCACGTAGCATAAGAAAAGTCGTTTTTCTATCCAAACAAACATCAGCTACATCACAAGGTAAGTATCATAGCTAACGAACTCTATTTAAAAAAGTATATTTTTGTTTACAAATCTCATCTAAAGGATTAACTCATAGGTTTAAACGCTCCATCAGGATCACATGGCTTCCGTCCCACTCGAACTAAGAAGAAATGTACATATTTCCAATATATTTAAATCTCTTCAATTAAATTTTGTAAATAGATTATGAATAATAATAATTATGTAAACTGAGTACAAACAATCCAGAAAACCTTCCAATCTCCTTATAATTGTTAACCAAATGTTTATTCAGATGAGGGGTTCACATCTAGAATTAAAGAGAATCCAATCGTACAATGCACACAATGTGGTGCATTAATGTGGACTTCAAAAAGCACCAGGACATACACCAGAATTGGAGAACGAAGGTTCTCAATTTGTTGTAACCAGGGCAAAAATAAAGCTTCCCCTACTGAAACAACTCCCAACATTGCTAGAAGAGCTACTTGAGTGCCGATGATTTCGAAATACCATCAGAATCTACAACACCGTATTGGCATTCACATCAATTGGAGGGAAATTGGATTATAGTGTGGTATACGCCTACTGCCCTTCACTTTTCGTATCCAAGGTCAGAGCCACCATCGAACTGGGTCGCTTATATTGTCACAAGAACGGCTACCAATATATCTCCAGCTATATATATTTGACACAAACAATGAAGTCAGTAACCGCTTAAAGGCAATGGGGAAAACCTCCACCGAGGGTTAGCTTGATGAGACAACAGTTAAGCGCCTTATCGAGATGATAGACGAGAATAATTGCTTAGCTAAGGTTTTTCGACGCGCTCGTGACTACTATTGAACCAATTCCGGTGAAGAATTCAATATCAGATTGGTCTCAGATAAAGGGAAAGGGAAAGAATATGATCTACCAAGTACGAGTGAGGTGACAAGCCTAATTGTAGGAGATATGTCATCGAACATTGGAGAACGTGATATAGTAGTCCAGTTTCAATCAGAGACTTTGCAGCAGATACGCGATGACCACCCTTTGTACATGAGCTTCCAATATCCCCTCATGTTTCCATATAGTGAGTATGGTTTCCACCCCGAGATACCATTAAACATTGAAACTGGCACTTCAAAAATAAGACAATTCCTAAGCATACGTCAATATTACGCCTCACAAATACATATGCGGCTTAATCAAGGAATGACATTGATAAAAGTAGGGCGCCTCCTCCATCAATATGTTGTTGATGTATATACAAAAATTGAAGAGGATCGGTTGAGATGGGCCAGGAACAATCAAGATGTCCTAAGGGTCGAGCTGTACGGTAACGTTCTTGATGCTATAAGCAAAGGTGACACAGATGTCAAACTCATTGGTCAGAGGTTTATACTGCCTCCAAGTTTCACTGGTGGGTCCTGCTACTTAATTGAAAAATAACATGATGCAAGCTATTTGTATACAATTCGGTAACCCGGATTTGTTCATTACAATGACGGTCAATCCTAACTGGCAAGAGATTAAAGAGCATCTAACAACATATGGTGGAGATTCTCCCAATGATATACCAGATATCGAATGCCAATTTTTTAAAATAAAGTTGGACCAACTACTCGAGCACTTCAAAAAAGAAACATTTTTCAAGCCATATACAACAAGTACGTTACCATATTATTAGTCATAAACCATTTTTTGTCTTCTAATACATAACTACCCTTACTATTTCTACAGCTCTACATAGAATAGAGTTTCAAAAGAGAGGGCTTCCTCATGCATATATAGTTTTGTGGTTTGGTAATTCTTCTAGAACACCAAGTACGGAAGAAGTTGATAGAATTATTTCAGTCGAGCTTCCAAACAAAGAAGAAGACCCAAAAGGTTACAACTTAGTCTCAAAACACATGATCCATGGCCCATGTGGGGTCATTAAACCGAAGTCGCCATGTATTGAAAAAAATGTGTGCACCAAAAAATATCTTCGGCCATATAATGACTACACATCGATTGATAAATCAGGATATGTCTTATATCGTCGCCGCCGGGACGAAATCGCTTATGTGGTAAAAGATGGTGTAGTCATGAACAACATATCAGTTATACTTCATAACATTGATATCTTGCAAAAATATGAAGCCCATATTAATGTTGAATGGTGTAGCCGTACAAGTGCACTGATGTATTTGTTCAAGTACATAACCAAGGGTGTTGACAAAGCAACTGCTGTTCTTGAAAAAGGGAATATCGCAAGTACCTCTGACAAAGCTAACGAGACAGTCAACAAGCAGCTAAATGAGATCCAAGACTTCATTGATTGTTGCTATTTATCAGCTTGTGAATCTATGTGGCAGATCTTTCCATACCACATACACAAAAGAAAACCATCAGTCCAAAAGCTAATCATTCACTTGGACGGTGAAAATAATATCACATTCAAAGAAACAGATGACCTAGGACGTGTTATCCGGAAGCCAGGGATCAAAAAAACTATGTTCACTGAGTGTATGATGTTATGTAGAAGATCAGAGTTCGCACGAACATTAACGTATGTGCAAATTCCTGAATATTTTATATGGAACAATGACAATAAAATTTGATATGAACATAAGAGGAGAATACACATCGGAAGAGTGGTAACTGTTCATCCATCATCAGGTGATCGCTATTATCTAAGGATCCTCATAAATAAGATTAAGGGTCCTAGAAGTTATGATGAGCTTAAAGTGTTTAGCGATGTGAAATACCCTGATTACAAATCAGTTTGTTACACAATAAGGTATTAGACAACGATGTTGAATGGCACAATAGTATGTCAGAGTGTAGCACATGGGCTACCACATTCGCGTTTTTCTGCCAAAATCGTGTTTTCTTGTCAAAACCAAAAACACAGTTTTACGCAAAAAGAGCAAAAATGCAAAAACATTTTTCTGCCAAAACTAAAAAATTGCATTTTCTCGTCAAAATTGCAAAATCAAATTTCTCGTCAAAATTGATGTGAATATTTATTTCTTCGCTAAAACTGAAAAAATATATCCCCCCCCCCCCCAAAACTATAGTTTAAAATAAGTATATTTTAGATAATTATAAAAATTAATATAATGAAACAAAAATAAAATATAACTAAATTAGAACAAGTGTATATTTGTAATTTGTTTATTAAACTCATCTGGATGGAAATAGAAATAAGAAACGAATATAAAATTCATCCAGATTGCTCATTCAAATGGCTCATCTGGATAGAAAAACGAACAATCCCTAAAATCTAGATGTATCATCTAGATGGATCACATAGATGAAACAATTGGATGGAGATGACAAATGGAGAAACGAAAAACTTCTTACTCAAAATAAAAGCATTCATGCTTAGGCGAAGTCAAAACCAAGAGGCAGTGACTGTAATACAAATACCCAAACAATATTCTAAAAATCCTCCCATATACATTCTGTTACACGAGCAAAAAAACACAAACCATATTTAAAAAATTCATTTTCAAAATTTTCATATATTAGAATATTTAAAATAACACACCCATAAACCTACAGCTAACCTAACTATACAACAATAGCTCATTAGTTCACAAACACACAATAGCAATAATCAAAATCAATACAAACCCACCAAAAAGGCCCATACACTCAAAACAAATTTTCAACATCTACGTAATAAGATCTTCATCTTAATGATAAATGTGAATATTTTCATTCCTATTTTACCTAAATTAATCAACTTTGCTTTCAATCAAACCTAATTACAGAAGTAAATTAAATAATAAATAATAAATACATTACCACTCTTAAAATACAGCAAATGTGTTGACATTAACGTTTAACAACTGAAATAACGGAAAAAAATCAAATATCAATTCAAAAAATAAAATATTAATGTACCTCTAGATCCTTATAAGACTTATTTTACCAAGACCCATCAAAATAGTGAGACAATAACGAACTCCAATTCATGTATTACCCTTTTTTATATCAAAACTCAGTCACATATACACAATGAAGCCGATAAGGATTTTCACAGAAGGACAACAAGAAAACCACCACCATACAAGAGACATATAGAACAGATTTCCTCACCAACCAAGGTTATCAGCAGTTTATTATTATATGTACTCTCAACAACTCGTGGTAACCTAAGTAAATAATGACCAATAACACCAAAAATATTTATAATCTACTTTTCCACAGTTCCCAGACATGTCCTTCGCACCACGTTATACGGAAAATTTATCCACTTCAGGACGAGATACCAACGACATCTATCTATGTTCGTATAAGGCGTCTCTAGAACAACATAAAACATCAAGCAAACCAGATGCCCACCAGCTTTATATGCTTCGATTATCAAGTCTTCTTCATTCCCAGAACATTAATATTTTGCCCTTCTTACCTTCACTAACAATTTCATACACACGCAAGAACACTTATTTGAAGGTTCCTAATAAGCACTTTCCAAGATAACAAAAAAAAATTGACAGAAGAACATCTTTATGAAATTTTAAAATTTTTGGTTTTACCAAATTTTCGAAAGCATAAGGTGCCATACTCATATTTCATTCAGATCACCCAACAAACGACTTTCACAAAACTTAAGAACATGAATTCAAACTTCCATGTTCATAGCTTATCTCCTCAAAATTACAACCACCTCCTACGCTTGACCACTGCCAACACCTATTTGCCACGTAAATCATTCATTTTACCATCTTTCCTAACCCTAACATTTAAAAATATATCGAAACTAATCACATAAATAATTGGCAGATGTCGTCGGACAGATACGCATGATGCAAGACTTAAAACCACACAATCCAAAAAACAAATCTAAACTCATAGTTTATTGCTAAGTATTTTATCCCCAAAAAAATGATTTTCGTTAACCAATATCTAATCATACATGTAATTCTATTTTAGATTCACAATGGTTAAGCTCACGTTTTGGGACAAACAAGCAACATATTTTAGATCCCTACAAAACAAAGAAAATAGAAAATTCCAAATCATTATCATCCCAAACATATCCAAAGGCAAGTCGTATATATTTCATTTATGTCCATAAAAAAGTTGACCAACACACTACTGCAACATGCACGAAACCATGCAAGTCCATATCTTCACTGCAACATGCACGAAACCATAAGCACCAAATCTTTACCAGGGTTTTGGTTAACAAATAATGCATAATGGTCGGTTTACTAACTTGAAAAATGAGGCCACACATTCGATTATGTCAAACAAAACAGGAGAAGTCAAAGCGTTCTTGAAAATCTGAGGTAAAGAGCTCGGTGTCGTAACCTGGTACATTTACACAATCGGTTAATGGCGCTGTCATTTAAGGATTTAACAAATTAGGTTTTGAGGTAATTCAAACCTTTAACAACTGAGTTTGTAATGCACGGTCGCCAGAGAAACTCCGCCAAGAGTTCTCAAAGTCGTAAGCAGATTTTGGGGAGTGAATTTTTTTAGAGACTTCAGCCATTGCTAGTGACGCTGCATGAGCAGCAATCTCTTGCACTGATGACTTTGGTTCCAGCTTTCTAAACACCTGGTTTCCCTAGAATGGAGACAAGCATTGCAGCATCAGATAGGATTTCTTTTGTAATACATCAACTTGTATAACCCCATTTTGATTGCAAATACTCACCGATCCACAAGGCTGAGTACCATTTATGTCAGAAGACTTTGCCTCCTTTTCATAGCTTTCGCTTTTAGGCGTCACTTTCTTGGAAACTTCCTGAAGATGTCACAAAAGAAAAAAAGTTTACGTGACAGGTTTTATGAGACAAGCTCTCAAAAATTACATGAGTTGTTACTTAAAGATAAAAACTTCTGTGATGATAATATCATACAAACTTTACAAGTGAAACTAAGCCGGTGTGCATTTATGAACTTAAGATATATCTAACAGAAGTAGCTTTGGTATAATACCTCAGGTTGTACACTTTCAATGAGCTTCTTTCCCACCGTATTCCCGTTTGTTTTGGCCCCTTGGGTCTTCATCTTCATTTCCGCATTTGGCGTTTTTGTCTTCTTTTCTAAACCGGCTGTTTTGAGCAGTTCTTCTGCAGTGCTTTGCATTGCTCCAGTGGCTCTCTCAATGATTTCCTGATCAGTATTCAAAAAAGTTTAAAACTTTTACTGATGCATATAAACATTAGTTGGTGAATGGAGTATGTCAAAATATTACTTTTTCGAGCAAAGATTTGATGTCGGCATACTGCTTCTTAAGTTCCTGGCTTTCAGGCTCTAATCTTAAAGCAAAGCAAACTCAGCATCTGCGATAAATTTTAATCACCGTGGATTTTAAGCAACATGAACGAACAAAAAAAAAACTTTAAATATCTTAACAGAAAGGAAAGAATATAATGGGATACCTTCCTTGGCTTCTTTGATCATGCAGAGTTGTTTTCTTGCTGTTGCTCGGCGTGAGTATGCTTTTATGTATCGATCATCAAGATTTAAAGCTTCTGTGCAGTCTACTTCAGCCTCTCGATATCTAACATTTACAAACATCAGAGCCTCATAAATGAATAAAACTAAAGAAGATAATGAACTGACTAGCCTTTTGATTTTAAGGTAAGCCATGGCTCGATTTGCAAAAGCCACGGCATTTGGTGATAAAGCAATACTCCTAGAGTAACAATCGATGGCCTCATTGAACTTCTTCTGCTTGAAATATTCATTCCCCTGAATATTTAAAAGGGAGAAACATGGCACTGAGAGGGGAATACTATCAAATAGCTAAGCATAAGCTTGATGAGAAATAATACATGTTCCTTCTCTGAGTTAGCATCGAACTGACTTGAGAAATCGCTCATCGGACCATACTTTTTCACAAACTCATATTGCTTTGTGTAGAAGCCGCAAAACCGAACTGATATAAACAATAATACTAAAGCGATGTTAAGGAAAGAAACGAATCAAAATACGAATTAAAACCGATAAGGAATACGCATTTGTAATAAAGATGGAGGCGAGATATGATCTCTTTCCTTAACTCTAAATATTTGCTTCGTAGTGAGACGAAACTGTGCGAATACCGAGTCCCAGGATACAACCATGGTTAACGATTCACGCTTCACTCGTGAATGCTCTATCGAACTAGTACTACGAAACACTCTCGACTATAGACTTACGCTAAGGGGTTTGCTGGTTTCGCTTTGAGAGGTGTGAAAAAAATGTGTGAAATGAAAGAAGAGGAGAAGCGA
>MU108529.1:0-26172 GCA_012274485.2 Sinapis alba
CCCCCCCCGCCCTTCTTATAGGTGAGGTTCGGAGTTCGCCCTGATCTGTCTTAATGGGCTTTACAGCTTTATGGGTCGTTTGGTAGGGATCTTGGTGCTACAAAGCCCAGAAACTTCATTCGGTGCCAAGCTGGCAATCTGGCTTCCCCCTGACTTGCTCGTCCATGTTGTGGCTTTGACCCCGGGCCGAGCTGACATTCAAACCGATTTGTTGGGCCGAGCTCTTTGTTTCGCGGACTTTGTGAGGGATGTAATCCATCTCCTACACTGATGGACCAGTCTGGATAGTCCTTGATCCCTCCAGGCAGTACGGTTGGCTGAACATATAAGCCTATCAGTATGTATGGATTATTTTTCATGTACTGATGGGACCAGTCTGGATAGTCCATGGTCAGTTGAGTTAAATCCTACCATCTAGTACGGATAAGGCTGATCATATCAGTCTATCGGTATGTACGGGTAGATTTTTTATGGCCTGATGGACAGGTTTGGACAGTCCTTAGTCCTTCTAGGCAGTACGGATGGCTGATTGTATCAGACTATCAGTACGTATGGGTCATTTTTTATGTACTGGTGGGACCAGTCCGAACAGTCCATGGTCCGTTGAGTTAAATCCTTCCATTTAGTACAGATAAGGCTGATCATATCAGCATATCAGTACGTATAGGTCGATTTTTCATGCCCTGATGGACCAAGTCTGGACAGTCCTTGGTCTTTCCAGGCAGTACAGATGGCTGATCGTATCAGCCTATCAGAACGTATGGGTGATTTTTCATGTATTGATGGGACCAGTCCGGACAGTCCATGGTCCGTTGAGCTAAATCCTTCAATTCAGTACGGATAAGGCTGATCATATCAGCCTATTAGTACGTATAGGTCGATTTTTCATTGCCTGATGCAACAGTCTGTACAGTCCTTGGTTTTTCCAGGCAGTACGGATGGCTGATCGTATAAGCCTATCAGTACGTATGGGTCATTTTTCATGTACAGATGGGACCAGTCCGAACAGTCCATGTCCGTTGAGTTATATCCTTCTATTCAGTACGGATAAAGCTGATCATATTAGCCTATCAATACGTATGGGTCGATTTTTCATGGCCTGATGGACCAGTCTGGACAGTCCCTTGTCCCTCCATGCAGTACGGATGGCTGATCATATAAGCCTATCAGTACGTATGGGTCATTTTTCATGTACTGATGGGAGCAGTCTTGATAGTCCATCGTCCGTTGAGTTAAATCCTTCCATTTAGTATGGATAAGGCTGATCATATCAGCCTATCGGTACGTATGGGTCAATTTTTTATGCCCTGATTGACCAGTTTGGACAGTCCTTGGTACGTCCAGGCAGTACGGATGGCTGATCGTGTAAGCTTATCAGTATGTATGGATCATTTTTATGTACTGATGGGACCAGTCTGGACAGTCCATGGTCCGTTGAGTTAAATCCTTCCATTCAGTACAGATAAAGCTGATCATATAAGCCTATCAGTTTGTATGGGTCAATTTTTCATGCCGTGATGGACCAGTTTGGACAGTCAGTGGTCCTTCCAGGAAGTACGAATGACTGATCGTATTAGCCTATTAGTATGTATGGGTCATTTTTTTATGTACTGATGCCACGAGTCCAGACAATCCATGGTTTGTAAAGTTAAATCCTTCCATTCAGTACGGATAAGCTTGATCCTATCAACATGTCGGTACATATTGGTCAATTTTTTATGGACTGATGGACCAGCTCTGGACAATCCTTGGTCCTTCTAGGCAGTACGGATTGCTGATCGTATCGGCCTATCAGTACATATGGGTCATTTTTCATGTACTAATGGGACCAATCCGGAGATTCCATGGTCTATTGAGTTAAAATCTTTAATTCAGTATGGATAAGGCTGATCATATCAGCCTATCAGTACGTATGGGTCTATTTTTCATGGCCTGATGGACTAGTCTGGACAGTCCTTGGTTCTTCCAGGCAGTACGGATGGCTGATCATATAAGACTATCAGTATGTATGGGTCATTTATCATGTACTGATGGGACCAGTCCGGACAGTCCATGTCCGTTGAGTTAAATCCTTCCATTCAGTACGGACAAGGCTGATCATATCAGCCTATCAGTACGTATGGGTCAATTTTTCATGGCATGATGGACCAGTCTGGACAGTCCTTGGTCCCTCCAGGCAGTACGAATGGCTGATCGTATAAGCATATCAGTATGTATGGGTCATTTTTCATGTACTGATGGGACCAGTCTGGAGAGTCCATGGTCCGTTGAGTTAAATCCTTCCATTTAGTACAGATAAGGCTGATCATATCAGCATATCAGTACGTATAGGTCGATTTTTCATGCCCTGATGGACCAGTTTGGACAGTCCGTGGGCCTTCCAGGCAGTACGGATGGCTGATCGTGTCAGCCTATCAGTACATATGGGTCATTTTTCATGTACTGATGGGATCAGTCCAGACAGTCCATGGTCTGTTCAGTTAAATCATTCAATTTAGTACGGATAAGGCTGATAGTATCAGCCTATCAATACATATGGGTCGATTTTTTATGGCATGATGGACCAGTCTGGACAGTCCTTGGTTATTCCAGGCAGTACGGATGGTTGATCGTATCAGCCTATCAGTAGGTATGGGTCCTTTTTCATGTACTGATGGGACCAGTCCGGACAGTCCATGGTCGGTTGAGTTAAATCCTTCCATTCAATATGGATAAGGTTGATCATATCAGCCTATCAGTGTGTATGGGTCAATTTTTCATGGCCTGGTGGACCAATAGGGACTGTCCATGGTCCCTCTAGACAGTACGGATGGCTTATCGTATAAGCTTATCATTATGTATGGGTTATTTTTCATGTTCAGATGAGACCAGTCTGGATAGTCCATGGTTCGTTGAGTTAAATCCTTACATTCAGTACGGATAAGGCTAATCATATCAGCAGGTGGGTATTATAGGTCGATTTTTCATGGCCGGAATGACCAGTCTGGACAGTCCGTTGGGTTAAATTCTTCATCTCATAACGGATAAGGCTGATCATATCAGCTGATCAGTATGTATGGGTCAATTTTTCATGGCCTAATGAACAAGTCTGGATAGTCCTTGGTCCCTCCATGCAGTACGGATGGCTGATCGTATAAGCCTATCAGTATGTATGGGTTATTTTTCATGTACTGATGGGACCAGTCTGGATAGTCCATGGTTTGTTGAGTTACATCCTTCCATTCAGTACGGATAAGGCTGATCATATCAGCAGGTGGGCACGTATAGGTCGATTTTTCATGGCCGGATGGACCAGTTTGGCAAGTCCTTGGTTATTCCAGGCAGTACATATGGATGATAGTATAAGACTATCAGTACGTATGGGTCTTTTTTCATGTACTGATGGGATCAGTCTAGAATGTCCATGGTCCGTTGGGTTAAATTTTTCCATTTACTACAGATAAGGCTGATCATATCAGCCTATCAGTACATATGGGACGATTTTTAATGCCTTGATGGACCAGTTTAGACAGTCCGTGGTCCTTCCAGTCAGTACAGATGGCTGACCGTATCACCCTATAAGTACATATGGGTCATTTTTCATGTACTGATGGCACGAGTCCAGACAATCCATTGTTTGTTAAGTTAAATCCTTCCATTCGGTACGGATAAGGCTGATCCTATCAGCATGTCAGTATGTATGGGTTGATTTTTCATGGCCTAATGGACCAGTTTGGACAGTCCTTGGTCCCTCCAGGCAGTACAAATGGCTGATCGTATAAGCTTATCAGTACGTATGGGTCATTTTTGATGTACTGATGGGACCAGTTTAGACAGTCCATGGTCCGTTGGGTTAAATCCTTCTATTCAATACGGATAAGGCTGATCATATCAGCCTATCAGTACATATGGGTCAAATTTTCATGGCCTAATGGACCAGTCTGGATAGTCCTTTGTCCCTCTAGGCATGACGGATAGCTGATCGTTTAAGCCTATCAGTACGTATGGGTCATTTTTCATGTACTGATGGGACCAGTCTGGACAGTCCATGGTCCGTTGAGTTAAATCCTTCCATTCAGTACAGATAAGGCTGATCATATCAGCCTATCAGTACGTATGGGACGATTTTTCATGCCTTGATGGACCAGTTTGGACAGTTTGTGGTCATTCCAGGCAGTACGAATGGCTGATCGTATCAGCCTATCAGTACATACGGGTCATTTTTCATGTACTGATGGCACGAGTCCGGACAATCCATGGTTTGTTAAGTTAAATCTTTCCATTCAGTACGGATAAGGCTGATACTATGAGCATGTCGGTACGTATAAATCAATTTTTTAGGGACTGATGGACCAAGTCTGGACAGTCCTTGGTCCTTCCAGGCATAATGGATGCCTGATCGTATCAGCCTATCAGTACGTATGGGTCATTTTTCATGTACTGATGGGACCAGTCCAGACAGTCCTTGGTCTGTTGAGTTAAATCATTCAATTTAGTACGGATAAGGCTGATCATATCAGCCAATCAATACGTATGGGTCAATTTTTTATGGCATAATGGACCACTGTGGACAGTCCTTGGTCCCACTAGGCAGTACGGATGGCTGATCGTATAAGCCTATCAGTATGTATGGGTTATTTTTCATCTACTGATGGGACCGGTCTGGATAGTCCATGGTTTGTTGAGTTAAATCCTTCCATTCAGTACGGATAAGTCTGATGATATCAGCAGGTCGGCACGTATAAGTCGATTTTTCATGGCCTGATGGACCAGTCTGGACAGTCCTTGCTTCTTCCAGGCAGTACGGATGGCTGATCGTATAAGACTATCAGTACGTATGAGTCATTTTTCATGGCGTAATGGACCAGTCTGGACAGTCCTTGGTCCTTTAGGCAGTACGGACGGCTGATCGTATAAGCCTATCAGTATGTATGGGTTATTTTTCATGTACTGATGGGACCAGTCTGGAGAGTCCATTGTCCGTT
Organism: Sinapis alba; assembly: GCA_012274485.2. NCBI lineage: Eukaryota > Viridiplantae > Streptophyta > Magnoliopsida > Brassicales > Brassicaceae > Sinapis > Sinapis alba. The sequence continues at coordinate 4,965 of MU108529.1, forward strand.
GAGTTAAATCCTTCCATTCGGTACAGATAAGGCTGATCATATCAGCATATCAGGGCGTATAGGTCGATTTTTCATGCCATAATGGACCAGTTTGGACAGTCTGTGGGCCTTCCAGGCAGTACGGATGGCTGATCGTATCAGCTTATCAGTACATATGGGTTATTGTTCATGAACTGATGGCACGAGTCTCGACAATCCATAGTTTGTTAAGTTAAATCCTTCCGTTCAGTACGGATAAGGCTGATCGTATTAGCATGTCGGTACGTATGGGTCAATTTTTTGTGGACTGACGGACCAAGTCTATACAGTCCTTGGTCCTTCGAGGCAGAATAGATGGCTGATTGTATCAGCCTATCAGTACGTATGGGTCATTTTTCATGTACTGATGGGAACAGTCCAGACAGTCCATGGTCTGTTGAGTTAAATCTTTCAATTTAATACGGATAAGGCTGATCATATCAGCCTATAAATACGTATAGGTCGATTTTTTATGGCTTGATGGATCAGTTTGGACAGTCCTTGGTTCTTCCAGGCAGTACGGATGGTTGTTCGTATCAGCCTATCAGTATGTATAGGTCATTTTTCATGTACTGGTGGGACCAGTCCGGACAGTCTATGGTCGGTTGAGTTAAATCCTTCAATTCAGTATGGATAAGGCTGATCATATATGTCATCAGTACGTATGGGTCAATTTTACATAGCCTGATGGACCAGTTTGGACAGTCCTTAGTCACTCTAGGCAGTACGGATGGCTGATCGTATAAGCCAATCTTTATGTATGGGTTATTTTTCATGTACTGATGGGACAAGTCTGGATAGTCCATGGTTCGTGGAGTTAAATCCTTCCATTCAGTACGGATAAGGCTGATCATATCAGCAGGTGGGCACGTATATGTTGATTTTTCATGGCCTGATGGACCAGTCTGGACAGTCCTTGGTTCTTCCAGGCAGTACGGATGGATGATAGTATAAGACTATCAGTACGTATGGGTCATTTTTCATGTACTGATAGGATCAGTCCAGACAGTCCATGGGCCGTTGGGTTAAATTCTTCCATTCAGTACGGATAAGGCTGATCATATCAGCATATCAGTACGTATGGGTCAATTTTTCATGGCCTAATGGACCAGTATGGACAGTCCTTGGTCCCTCCATGCAGTACGGATGGCTGATTGTATAAGCCTATCAGTATGTATGGGTCATTTTTCATGTACTGATGGGACCAGTCTAGACAATCCATGGTCCGTTGAGTTAAATCCTTCCATTCAGTACACATAAGGCTGATCATATCAGCATATCAGTACGTATGGGTCGATTTTTGATGGCATGATGGACCAGTCTAGACAGTCCTTGGTTCTTCGAGGCAGTACGGATGGTTGATCGTATCAGCCTATCAGTATGTATGGGTCATTTTTCATGAACTGATGGGACCAGTCCGGACAGTCCATGGTCGGTTGAGTTAAATCCTTCCATTTAGTATGGATAAGGCTGATCATATCAGCCTATCAGTACGTATGGGTCAATTTTTCAATCCCTGATGGACCAGTTTGGACAGTCCGTGGGCCTTCCAGTTAGTACGAATGGCTGATCGTATCAGCCTATCAGTACGTATGGGTCATTTTTCATGTACTGATGGCACGAGTCCGGACAATCCATGGTTTGTAAAGTTAATTCCTTCCACTCAGTACGGAAAAGGCTGATCCTATCAGCATGTCGTCACGTATAGGTCGACTTTTCATGGCCTGATGGACCAGTCTGGACAGTCCTCTGTTCTTCCAGGCAGTATGGATGGCTGATCGTATAAGCCTATCAGTACGTATGGGTCATTTTCCATGTACTGAGGGGACCAGTCTGGACAGTCCATGGTATGTTGTGTTAAATCCTTCAATTTAGTAAGGATAAGGCTGATCATATCAGCCTATCAGTACGTATGGGGTGATTTTTCATGGCCTGATGGACCAGTCTGGACAGTCCTTGGTCCCTCCAGGCAGTACGGATGGCGGATCGTATAAGCATATCAGTACATATGGGTTATTTTTATGTACCGATGGGACCAGTCTGGATACTCCATGGTCCGTTGAGTTTAATCCTTCCATTCAGTACAGATAAGGCTGATCATATCAGCCTATCGGTATGTATGGGTCGATATTTTATGCCCTGATGGTCGGGTTGGAAAGTCCTTAGTCCTTCCAAGCAGTACGGATGGCTGATCGTATCAGCCTATCAGTACTTATGGGTTTTTTTTCATGTACTGATGGGACCAGTCAGAACAGTCCATGGTTCATTGAGTCAAATCCTTCCATTCAGTACGGATAAGGCAAATCGTATCAGCATGTCCGTACGTATGGGTCCCCTTTTTATGGACTGATGGACCAAGTCTGGACAGTCCGAGGGCCTTCCAGGCAGTACGGATTGCTGATCGTATCAGCCTATCAGTACGTATGGGTCATTTTTCATCTACTGATGGGACCAGTCCGGACTGTCCATGGTCTGCTGAGTTAAATCCTTCCAATCAGTATGGTTAACGCTGATCATATCAGCCTATCAGTACGTATGGGGCGATTTTTCATGGCCTAATGGACCAGTCTGGACAGTCCTTGGTCCCTCAAGGCAGTACAAATGGCTGATCGTATAAGCCTATCAGTACGTATGGGTCATTTTTCATGTAATGATGGGACAAGTCCGAACAGTCCATGGTTCATTGAGTTAAATCCTTCCATTCAGTACGGATAAGGCAGATCATTTCAGCATGTCGGCATGTATGGGTTGATTTTTTATGGACTGATGGACAAAGTCTGGACAGTCCTTGGTCCTTCCAAGCAGTAAGGATGGCTGATTGTATAAGCCTATCAGTATGTATGGGTCATTTTGATGTACTGATGGGACCAGTCCGGACAGTCGACGGTCCGTTGAGTAAAATCCTTCCATTCAGTACAGATAGGGCAGATCGTATCAGCATGATGACATGTATGGGACAATTTTTTATGGACTTATGAGCCAAGTCTGGACAGTCCTTGGTCCTTCCAGGCAGTAAGGATGCCTCATCGTATCAGCCTATCAGTACGTATGGGTCATTTTCATGTACTGATGGGACCACTCCGGACAGTCCATGGCCATTAAGTTAAATCCTTCCATTCAGTACGGATAAGGCTGATCATATCAGTCTATCAGTACGTATGGGTCATTTTTCATTTAATTTAGTACGGATAACGCATATCATATCAGCCTATCAATACGTATGGGTCGATTTTTTATGGCATGATGGACAAATCTGGACAGTCCTTGGTCCTTCCGGGCAGTAAAGATGGTTGATCGTATCAGCTTATCAGTACGTATGGGTCATTTTTCATGTACTGATTGGACCAGTCCGGACAGTCCATGGTCCGTTGAGTTAAATCCTTCAATTCAGTACGGATAAGGCTGATCATATCAGCCTATCAGTACGTATGGGTCAATTTTTCATTGTCTGATGGACCATTCTGGACAGTCCTTTGTTCTTTCAGGCAGTACGGATGGCTGATCGTATAAGCCTATCAATACGTATGGGTCATTTTTCATGTACTGATGGGACCAGTCCGGACAGTCCATGGTCTGTGGTTTAAATCCTTCAATTCAGTAAGGATAAGGCTGATCATATCAGCCTGTCAGTACGTATGGGGCGCTTTTTCATGGCCTGATGGACCTGTCTGGACAGTCCTTGGTCCCTCCAGGCAGTACAGATGGCTGATCGTATAAGCCTATCAGTACATATGGGTTATTTTTCATGTACTGATGGGACCGGTCTGGATAGTCCATGGTCCGTTGCGTTAAACCCTTCCATTCAGTACGGATAAGGCTGATCATATCAGCCTATCGATACGTATGGGTCGTTTTTTATGGCCTGATGGACAGGTTTGGACAGTCCTTTGTCCTTCCAGGCAGTACGGATGGCTGATCGTATCAGACTATCAGTATGTATGGGTCATTTTTCATGTACTGATGGGACCAGTCCGAATTTTCCATTGTTCATTGATTTAAATCCTTCCATTCAGTACAGATAAGGAAGATCGTATCAGCATGTCGGCATGTATGGGTCAATTTTTTATGGACTAATGGACCAAGTCTCGACAGTCCTTGGTCCTTCCAGGCAGTACAGATGGCTGATCGTATAAGCCTATCAGTACGTATGGGTTATTTTCGTTTACTGATGGGACCAGTCCGGACAATCCATGGTCCGTTTAGTTAAATCTTTCCATTTAGTACGTATAAGGCTGATCATGTCAGCCTATCAGTACGTATGGGTCGATTTTCCATGGCCGGATGGACCAGTCTAGACAGTCCTATGTCCTTCCAGGCCGTACAGATGGCTGAACGTATAAGCCTATCAGTATGTATGGGTGTTTTTTCATGTACTGATGGGACCAGTCAGGACAGTCCATGGCTGATCATATCAGCCTATCAGTACGTATGGGTCGATTTTTCATGGCCTGATGGACAAGTCTGGACAGTCCTTGGTCCTCCCAGGCAGTACGGATGGCTTATCGTATAAGCCTATCAGTACGTATGGGTCATTTTTCATGTACTGCTGTGACCAGTCCTGACAGTCCATGTCCGTTGAGTTAAATCCTTCCATTCAGTACGGACAAGGCTGATCATATCAGCCTATCAGTACGTATGGGTCAATTTTTCATGGCATGATGGACCAGTCTGGACAGTCTGTGGGCCTTCCAGGCAGTACGGATGGCTGATCGTATCAGCTTATCAGTACATATGGGTTATTGTTCATGAACTGATGGCACGAGTCTCGACAATCCATAGTTTGTTAAGTTAAATCCTTCCATTCAGTACGGATAAGGCTGATCGTATTAGCATGTCGGTACGTATGGGTCAATTTTTCATTTACTGATGGGACCAGTCCGAATTGTCCATGGTTCATTGATTTAAATCCTTCCATTCAGTACAGATAAGGCAGACCGTATTAGCATGTCGGCATGTATGGGTCTATTTTTTATCGACTAATGGACCAAGTCTGGACAGTCCTTGGTCCTTCCAGGCAGCACAGATGGCTGATCGTATAAGCCTATCAGTACGTATGGGTTATTTTTTGTTTACTGATGGGACCAGTCCGGACAGTCCATGGTCCGTTTAGTTAAATCTTTCCATTTAGTACGTATAAGGCTGATCATATCAGCCTATCAATACGTATGGGTCGATTTTCCATGGCCTGATGGACCAGTCTGGACAGTCCTTGGTCCTTCCAGGCAGTACGGATGGCTGAACGTATAAGCCTATCAGTATGTATGGGTGTTTTTTCATGTACTGATGGGACAAGTCAGGACAGTCCATGGCTGATCATATCAGCCTATCAGTACGTATGGGTCGATTTTTCATGGCCTGATGGACAAGTCTGGACAGTCCTTGGTCCTTCCAGGGAGTACAGATGGCTGATCGTATAAGCCTATCAGTACGTATGGGTCATTTTTCATGTACTGCTGTGACCAGTCCGGACAGTCCATGGTCCAACGAGTTATATCCTTCCATTCAGTATGTATAAGGCTGATCATATCAGCATATCAGTATATATGGGTCAATTTTCCATGGCCTTATGGACCAGTCTGGACAGTAAGGATAGCTGATCGTATCAGCCTATCAGTAAGTATGGGTCATTTTCATGTACTCATGGGACCATTCCGGACAGTCCGCGGCCGTTAAGCTAAATCCTTCCATTCAGTACGGATAAGGCTGATCATATCAGCTTGTCGGCATGTATAGGTCAATTTTTCATGGCCTAACGGACCAGTCTGGACAGTCCTTGGTCCCACCAGGCAGTGCAGATGGTTGATCGTATAAGCCTATCAGTACGTATGGGTTATTTTTCATGTACTGATGGGACCAGTCCGAACAGTCCATGGTCCGTTGAGTTAAATCCTTCAATTCAGTACGGATAAGGCTGATCATATCAGCCTATCAGTACATATGGGTCAATTTTTCATGGCCTGATGGACAAGTCTAGACAGTCCTTTGTTTTTCCAGGCAGTACAAATGGTGATTGTATAAGCCTATCATTACGTATGGGTCATTTTTCATGTACTGATGGGACAAGTCAGGACAGTCCATGGCTGATCATATCAGCCTATCAGTACGTATGGGTCAATTTTTCATGGCCTGATGGACAAGTCTGGACAGTCCTTGGTCCTTCCAGGCAGTACAGATGGCTGATCGTATAAGCCTATCAGTACGTATGGGTCATTTTTCATGTACTGCTGTGACCAGTCCGGACAGTCCATGGTCCAACGAGTTATATCCTTCCATTCAGTATGTATAAGGCTGATCATATCAGCATATCAGTATATATGGGTCAATTTTTCATGGCCTTATGGACCAGTCTGGACAGTAAGGATAGCTGATCGTATCAGCCTATCAGTAAGTATGGGTCATTTTCATGTACTCATGGGACCATTCCGGACAGTCCATGGCCGTTAAGCTAAATCCTTCCATTCAGTACGGATAAGGCTGATCATATCAGCATGTCGGCATGTATAGGTCGATTATTTATGCCCTAATGGACAGGTTTGAACAGTCCTTACTCCTTCAGGCAGTACGGATGGCTGATCGTATCAGCCTATCAGTACAGATGGGTCATTTTTCATGTACTGATGGGACCAGTCCGAACAGTCGATGGTTCATTGAGTTATATCCTTCCATTCAGTAAGGATAAGGCAGATCGTATCAGCATGTCGGCATGTCCGTACGTATGGGTCCACTTTTTATGGTTTTTACAGTCCTTGGTCTATCAGCCTATCAGTACGTGTGGGTCGATTTTTCATGGCCTGATGGACCAGTCTGGCAGGCCTTGGTCCTTCCAGGCAGTACGGATGGCTGAACGTATAAGCCTATCAGTATGTATGGGTCTTTTTCATGTACTGATGGGACCAGTCAGGACAGTCCATGGATGATCATATCAGCCTATCAGTACGTATGGGTCGATTTTTCATGGCCTGATGGACAAGCCTGGACAGTCCTTGGTCCTTCCAAGCAGTACGGATGGCTGATCGTATAAGCCTATCAGTATGTATTGGTCATTTTTCGTGTACTGATGTGAGCAGTCCGGACAGTCCATGGTCCAATGAGTTATATCCTTCCATTCAGTATGGATAGGCTGATCATATCGGCATATCAGTACGTATGGGTAAATTTTCATGGCCTTATGGACAAGTCTGGACAGTAAGGATGGCTGATCGTATCAGCCTATCAGTATGTATGGGTCATTTTCATGTACTGATGGGACCAGTCCGGACAGTCCATGGCCGTTAAGTTAAATCCTTCCAATCAGTACGGATAAGGCTGATCATATCAGCCTATCTGTACGTATGGGTCCTTTTTCATTCAATTTAGTACGGATAAGGCTGATCATAAGAGCCTATCGGTACGTATGGGTCGGTTTTTGATGGCCTGATGGACAAGTTTGGACAGTCCTTAGTCCTTCCAGGTAGTACGGATGGCTGATCGTATCAGACTATCAGTACGTATGGGTCATTTTTCATGTACTGATGGGACCAGGCCGAACTGTCCATGGTTAATTGATTTTAATCCTTCCATTCAGTACGTATAAGGCAGATCGTATCAGCATGTTGACATGTATGGGTTGATTTTTTATGGACTGATGGACCAAGTCTGGACAGTCCTTGGTCCTTCCAGGCAGTAAGGATGGCTGATCTTATCAGCCTATCAGTACGTATGGGTCATTTTCATTTACTGATGGGACCAGTCCAGACAGTCCATGGTCCGTTGAGTTAAATCCTTCCATTTAGTACGTATAAGGCTGATAATATCAGCCTATCAATACGTATTGGTCAATTTTTCATGGCCTGATAGACCAGTCTGGACAGTCCTTGGTCCTTCCATGCAGTAAGGATGCCTGAACGTATAAGCCTATCAGTATGTATGGGTCATTTTTCATGTACTGATGGGACCAGTCAGGACAGTTCATGGCTGATCATATCAGCCTATCAGTACGTATGGGTCGACTTTTCTTGGCCTGATGGACAGTCCTTGGTCCTTCGAGGCAGTACGGATGGCTGATCGTATCAGGCTATCAGTACGTATGGGTCATTTTTCGTGTACTGATGTGACCAGTCCGGACAGTCCATGGTCCAACGAGTTATATCCTTCCATTCAGTATGGATAAGGCTGATCATATTAGCCTACTAGTATGTATGGATAAATTTTTCATGGCCTTATGGACCAGTTTGGACCGTCTGTGGTCCGTCCAGGCAGTACGAATGGCTGATTGTATCAGCCTATCAGTACGTATGGGTCATTTTCATGTACTGATCGTACCAGTCATGACAGTCCATGGTTCATTGAGTTAAAACCTCCCATTTAGTACGGATAAGAATGATCATATCAGAAGGTTCGTATGTATGGGTTGATTTTTTATGGACTGATGGACTAAGTCTAGAAAGTCTTTTGTCCTTCCAGGCAGTACGGATGGCTGATCGTATCAGCCAATCAGTATGTAATGGTCATTTGTCATGTACTGATGAAACCAGTTCAGACAGTTCATGGTCCATTGAGTTAAATCCTTCCATTCAGTACATATAAGCCTATTAGTACATATGGGTCGATTTTTCATGGCCTGATGGACCAGTCTCGACATTCCTTGGTCCTTCCAGGCAGTACGGATGGCTGAACGTATATGCCTATCAGTATGTATGGGTCATTTTTCATGTACTGATGGGACCAGTCAGGACAGTCCATGGCTGACCATATTCAGCCTATCAGTACGTATGGGTCGATTTTTCATGGCCTGATGGACCAGTCTGGATAGTCCTTGGTCCTTCCAGGCAGTACGGATGGTTGATCGTATCAGCATATCAGTACGTATGGGTCATTTTTCGTGTACTGATGTGACCAGTCCGGACAGTCCATGGTCCAACGATTTATATCCTTCAATTCAGTATGGATAAGGCTGATCATATCAGCCTATCAATACGTATGGGTCGATTTTTCATGGCCTTATGGACCAGTCTGGACAGTCCTTGGTCCCTCCAGGGAGTATGGATAGTTGACCGTTTAAGCCTATCAGTACGTTGAGTTACATCCTTCCATTCAGTATGGATAAGGCTGATCATATCAGCCTATTAGTATGTATGGGTCATTTTTTCATCCCTGATGGACCAATTTGGACCATCCGTGGTCCGTCAAGGAAGTACGAATGGCTGATTATATCAGCCTATCAGTACGTATGGGTCATTTTCATGTACTGATGGTACCAGTCGTGACAGTCCATGGTTCGTTGAGTTAAATCCTTCCATTCAGTTTGGATAAGACTGATCATATCAGAATGTCCGTACGTATGGGTCATGTTTTTATGGACTGATTAACCAAGTCTGGACAGTCCTTGGTCCTTCCAGGCAGTACGGATGGCTAATCGTATCAGCCTATCAGCACGTCTTGGTCATTTGTCATGTACTGATGGGACAAGTCCAGACAGTCCATGGTCCGTTCAGTTAAATCCTTCCATTCAGTATGTATAAGGCTGATCATAGACGCCTATATGTACGTATGGGTCAATTTTACATGGCCTGAAGGGCCAGTGTGGACAGTCCTTGGTCCCTCCAGGCAGTAAGGATAGCTGATCGTATAAGCCTAATAGTACGTATGGGTCATTTTCATGTACTGATTGCACCAGTCCGGACAGTCCATGGTTCGTTGAGTTAAATCCTCCAATTCAGTACGGATAAGGCTGATCATATAAGAAGGTTCGTACCTATGGGTTGATTTTTTATGGACTGATGGACAAAGTCTGGAAAGTCCTTGGTCCTTCAAGGCAGTACGGATGGCTGATTGTATCAGCCTATCAGTACGTATTGGTCATTTGTCATGTATTGATGGAACAAGTTCGGACAGTCCATGGTCCATTGAGTTAAATCATTCAATTTATTTACGGACAAGGCTGATCATATCAGCCCATCAGTACGTATGGGTCAATTTTTCATGGCCTGGTGGACCAGTCTGGACAGTCCTTGGTCGTTCCAGGCAATACGGATGGCTGAACGTATAAGCCTATCAATATGTATGGGTCATTTTTCATGTACTGATGGGACCAATCATGACAGTCCATGGCTGATTATATCAGCCATCAATACGTATGGGTCGATTTTTCATGGCCTGATGGACCAATCTGGACAGTCCTTGGTCCTTCCAGGCAGTACAAATAGCTGATCGTATCAGCCTATCAGTACGTATGGGTCATTTTCCATGTACTGGTGGGACCAATCTGGACAGTCCATGGTCCAACTATTTATATCCTTCCATTCAGTATGGATAAGGCTGATCATATCAGCCTATCAGTACGTATGGGTCAATTTTTCATGGCCTTATGGACCAGTCTGGACAGTCCTTGGTCCCTCCACGGAGTACGGATGGCTGATCGTATGAGCCTATCAGTACGTATGGGTCATTTTCCATGTACTGATGGGACAAGTCTGGACAGTCCATGGTCTATTGAGTAACTCATCCTTCCATTGAGTATGGATAAGGCTTATCATATCAGCCTATTAGTATGTATGGGTCAATTTTTCATCCCTGATGGACCAGTTTGACCGTGCGTGGTCCGTTCAGGCAGTACGAATGGTTGATTGTATCAGCCTATCAGTACGTATGGGTCATTTTTGTGTACTGATGGTACCAGTCGTGACAGTCCATGGTTCGTTGAGTTAAATCCTTCCATTCAGTGCGAATAAGGCTGATTATATAAGAATTTCCGTACGTATGGGTCAATTTTTTATGGACTGATGGACCAAGTCTGGACAGTCCTTGGTCCTTCCAGGCAGTACGGATGGCTGATCGTATCAGCCTATCAGTACGTATTGGTCATTTTTCATGTACTGATGGGACCAGTCCAGACAGTCCATGGTCAGTTGAGTTAAATCCTTCCATCCAGTATGTATAAGGCTGATCATATCAGCATATCTATACGTATGGGTCAATTTTACATGGCCTGAAGGACCAGTCTGGACAGTCCTTGGTCCCTCCAGGCAGTACGGATGGCTGATTGTATAAGCTTATCAGTACATATGGGTCATTTTAATGTACTGATGAGACCAGTCTAGACAGTCCATGGTCCATTGAGTTAAATCCTTCCATTCAGTACAGATAAGGCTGATCATATCAGCCTTTCAGTAAGTATGGGTCGATTTTTTATGGCCTGTTGGACCAGACTGGACAGTCCTTGGTCCTTCCAGGCAGTATGGATGGTTGATCTTATCAACCTATCAGTACGTATGGGTCATTTTTCATGTACTGATGGGACCAGTCCGTACCGTCCATGGTCCGTTGAGTTAAATCATTCAATTCAGTATGGATAAGGCTGATCATATCAGCCTATCAGTACGTATCAGTCGATTTTTCATGGCCTGATGGACAAGTCTTGACAGTCCTTGGTCCTTCCAGGCAGTACGGATGGCTGATCGTATCAGCCTATCAGTACGTATGGGTCATTTTTTGTGTACTAATGTGACCAGTCCGGACAGTCCATGGTCCAACGATTTATATCCTTCCATTCAGTATGGATAAGGCTGATCATATCAGCCTATCAGTACGTATGGGTCAAGTTTTCATGGCCTTATGGACCAGTCTGGACAGTCCTTGGTCCCTCCATGGAGTACGGATGGCTGATCGTATAAGCCTATCAGTACGTATGGGTCATTTTCCATGTACTGATTGGACAAGTCTGGACAGTCCATGGTATGTTGAGTAACTCATCCTTCCATTCAGTATGGATAAGGCTGATCATATCAGCCTATTAGTATGTATGGGTCAATTTTTCATCCCTGATGGACCAGTTTGGACCGTGCGTGGTCCGTTCAGGCAGTACGAATGGTTGATTGTATCAGCCTATCAGTACGTATGGGTCATTTTTGTGTACTGATGGTACCAGTCGTGACAGTCCATGGTTCGTTGAGTTAAATCCTTCCATTCAGTGCGGATAAGGCTGATTATATAAGAATTTCCGTACGTATGGGTCAATTTTTTATGGACTGATGGACCAAGTCTGGACAGTCCTTGGTCCTTCCAGGCAGTACGGATGGCTGATCGTATCAGCCTATTAGTACGTATTGGTCATTTTTCATGTACTGATGGGACCAGTCCAGATAGTCCATGGTCCGTTGAGTTAAATCCTTCCATCCAGTATGTATAAGGCTGATCATATCAGCCTATCTGTACGTATGGGTCAATTTAACATGGCCTGAAGGACAAGTCTGGACAGTCCTTAGTCCCTCCAGGCAGTACAGATGTCTGATTGTATAAGATTATCAGTACATATGGGTCATTTTAATGTACTGATGGGACCAGTCTAGACAGTCCATGGTCCATTGAGTTAAATCCTTCCATTTAGTACGGATAAGGCTGATCATATCATCCTTTCAGTAAGTATGGGTCGATTTTTTATAGCCTGTTGGACCAGTCTGGACAGTCCTTGGTCCTTCCAGGCAGTATGGATGGCAGATCGTATCAACCTATCAGTACGTATGGGTCATTTTTCATGTACTGATGGGACCTGTCCGTACCGTCCATGGTCCGTTGAGTTAAATCATTCAATTCAGTATGGATAAGGCTGATCATATCAGCCTATCAGTACGTATCGGTCGATTTTTCATGGCCTGATGGACAAGTCTGGACAGTCCTTGGTCCTTGCAGGCAGTACGGATAGCTGATCGTATCAGCCTATCAGTACGTATGGGTCATTTTTTGTGTACTAATGTGACCAGTCCGGACAGTCCATGGTCCAACGATTTATATCCTTCCATTCAGTATGGATAAGGCTGATCATATCAGCCTATCAGTACGTATGGGTCAATTTTTCATGGCCTTATGGACCAGTCTGGACAGTCCTTGGTCCCTCCATGGAGTACGGATGGCTGATCGTATAAGCCTATCAGTACGTATGGGTCATTTTCCATGTACTGATGGGACAAGTCTGGACAGTCCATGGTCTGTTGAGTAACTCATCCTTCCATTCAGTATGGATAAGGCTGATCATATCAGCCTATTATTATGTATGGGTCAATTTTTCATCCCTGATGGACCAATTTGGACCGTGCGTGGTCCGTTCAGGCAGTACAAATGGTTGATTGTATCAGCCTATCAGTACGTATGGGTCATTTTTGTGTACTGATGGTACCAGTCGTGACAGTCCATGGTTCGTTGAGTTAAATCCTTCCATTCAGTGCGGATAAGGGTGATTATATAAGAATTTCTGTACGTATGGGTCAATTTTTTATGGACTGATGGACCAAGTCTGGACAGTCCTTGGTCCTTCCAGGCAGTACGGATGGCTGATCGTATCTGCCTATTAGTACGTATTGGTCATTTTTCATGTACTGATGGGACCAGTTCAGACAGTCCATGGTCCGCTGAGTTAAATCCTTCCATCCAGTATGTATAAGGCTGATCATATCAGCCTATCTGTACGTATGGGTCAATTTAACATGCCCTGAAGGACAAGTCTGGACAGTCCTTAGTCCCTCCAGGCAGTACAGATGTCTGATTGTATAAGATTATCAGTACATATGGGTCATTTTAATGTACTGATGGGACCAGTCTAGACAGTCCATGGTCCATTGAGTTAAATCCTTCCATTCAGTACGGATAAGGCTGATCATATCATCCTTTCAGTAAGTATGGGTCGATTTTTTATGGCCTGTTGGACCAGTCTGGACAGTCCTTGGTCCTTCCAGGCAGTATGGATGGCTGATCGTATCAATCTATCAGTACGTATGGGTCATTTTTCATGTACTGATGGGACCAGTCCGTACCGTCCATGGTCCGTTGAGTTAAATCATTCAATTCAGTATGGATAAGGCTGATCATATCAGCCTATCAGTACGTATCGGTCGATTTTTCATGGCCTGATGGACAAGTCTGGACAGTCCTTGGTCCTTGCAGGCAGTACGGATAGCTGATCGTATCAGCCTATCAGTACGTATGGGTCATTTTTTGTGTACTAATGTGACCAGTCCGGACAGTCCATGGTCCAACGATTTATATCCTTCCATTCAGTATGGATAAGGCTGATCATATCAGCCTATCAGTACGTATGGGTCAATTTTTCATGGCCTTATGGACCAGTCTGGACAGTCCTTGGTCCCTCCATGGAGTACTGATGGCTGATCGTATAAGCCTATCAGTACGTATGTGTCATTTTCCATGTACTGATGGGACAAGTCTGGACAGTCCATGGTCTGTTGAGTAACTCATCCTTCCATTCAGTATGGATAAGGCTGATCATATCAGCCTATTATTATGTATGGGTCAATTTTTCATCCCTGATGGACCAATTTGGACCGTGCGTGGTCCGTTCAGGCAGTACAAATGGTTGATTGTATCAGCCTATCAGTACGTATGGGTCAGTTTTGTGTACTGATGGTACCAGTTGTGACAGTCCATGGTTCGTTGAGTTAAATCCTTCCATTCAGTGCGGATAAGGCTGATTATATAAGAATTTCTGTACGTATGGGTCAATTTTTTATGGACTGATGGACCAAGTCTGGACAGTCCTTGGTCCTTCCAGGCAGTACGGATGGCTGATCGTATCAGCCTATTAGTACGTATTGGTCATTTTTCATGTACTGATGGGACCAGTCCAGACAGTCCATGGTCCGCTGAGTTAAATCCTTCCATCCAGTATGTATAAGGCTGATCATATCAGCCTATCTGTACGTATGGGTCAATTTAACATGGCCTGAAGGACAAGTCTGGACAGTCCTTAGTCCCTCCAGGCAGTACAGATGGCTGATTGTATAAGATTATCAGTACATATGGGTCATTTTAATGTACTGATGGGACCAGTCTGGACAGTCCATGGTCCGTTGAGTTACATCCTTCCATTCAGTATGGATAAGGCTGATCATATCAGCCTATTAGTATGTATGGGTCAATTTTTCATCCCTGATGGACCAATTTGGACCGTCTGTGGTCCGTCCAGGCAGTACGAATGGCTGACTGTATCAGCCTATCAGTACGTATGGGTCATTTTCATGTACTGATGGTACCAGTCGTGACAGTCCATGGTTCGTTGAGTTAAATCATTCCATTCAGTACGGATAAGGCTGATCATATCAGATTGTCCGTACGTATGGGTCAATTATTTATGGACTGATGGACCAAGTCTGGACAGTCCTTGGCCCTTCCAGGCAGTAAGGATGGCTGATCGTATCAGCCTATCAGTATGTATTGGTCATTTGTCATGTAATGATTGGACCAGTCCAGACAGTCCATGGTACGTGGAGTTAAATCATTCCTTTCAGTATGTATAAGGCTGATCATATAGACATATATGTACGTATGGGTCAATTTTACATGGCCTGAAGGGCCAGTCTGGACAGTCCTTGGTCCCTCCAGGCAGTAAGGTTGGCTGATCGTATAAGCCTAACAGTACGTATGGGTCATTTTAATGTACGGATGGGACCAGTCTGGACAGTCCATGGTCCATTGAGTTAAATCTTTCCATTCAGTATGGATAAGGCTGATCGTTTCGGTATATCAGAATGTATGGGTCGATTTTTCATGCCTGATGGACCAATTTGGACAGCCCGTGGTCCTTCCAGGCAGTACGGATGGCTGATTGTATCAGCCTATCAGTACGTATGGGTCATTTTCATGTACTGATTGCAACAGTCCGGACAGTCCATGGTTCGTTGAGTTAAATCCTCCCATTCAATACGGATAAGGCTGATCATATCAAAAGGTTTGTACGCATGGGTTGATTTTTTTTGGACTTATGGACAAAGTCTGGAAAGTTCTTGGGCCTTCAAGACAGTACGGATGGCTGATCGTATCAGCCTATCAGTATGTATTGGTCAGTTGTCATGTGATGGAACAAGTTCGGACAGTCCATGGTCCATTGTGTTAAATCCTTCCATTCAGTACGGATAAGGCTGATCATATAAGCCTACCAATACGTATGGGTCAATTTTTCAAGGCCTGATGGACCAGTCTGGACAGTCCTTTGTTCTTCCAGACAGTACGGATGGCTGATCGTATAAGCCTATCAGTACGTATGGGTCATTTTTCATGTACTGACGGGACCAGTCCAGACTGTCCATGGTCCGTTGAGTTAAATCCTTCCATTCAGTACGGAAAAGGCTGATCATATCAGCCTATCAGTACGTATTGGTCGATTTTTCATGGCCTGATAAAGCAGTCTGGACAGTCCTTGGCCCCTCTAGTCAGTACGGATGGCTGATTGTATAAACCTTTAAGTACGTATGGGTCATTTTTCATGTACTGATGGGACCAGTCTGGATAGTCGATGGTCCGTTGAGTTAAATCCTTCCATTTTGTACGGATAAGGCTGATCATATCAGCCTATCGGTACGTATGGGTTGATTTTTCAAGCCATGATGGACCAGTCTGGACAGTTTGTGGTCCTTCCAGGCAGTACGGATGGCTGATTGTATCAGCCTATCAATACGTGTTGGTCATTTTTCATACTGATGGCACCAGTCCGGACTGTCCATGGTTTGTTGGGTTAAATCCTTCCATTCAGTACGGATAAGGCTGATCAGATCAGCATGTCCGTACGTATGGGTCCATTTTTCATGGACTGATGGACCTATTCTGGACCGTCCTTGGTCCTTCCAGGCAGTACGGATGGCTGATTGTATCAGCCTATCAATACTTATTGGTCATTTGTCATGTACTTATGGGACCAGTACGGACATTTTTCATGGCCTGATGGATCAGTCTGTACAGTCCTTGGCCCTCCCAGGCAGTACGGATGGCTGATCGTATCAGCCTATCAGTCGTATGGGTCATTTTTCATGTACTGATGGGACCAGTCCAGACTGTCCATGGTCCGTTGACTTAAATACTTTCATTCAGTACAGATAAGGCTGATCATATCAGCATGTCCGTACGTATGGGTCAATTTTTTATGGACTGATGGACCTAGTTTGGACATTCCTTGGTCTTTCCAGGCAGTACGGATGGCTGATCGTATCAGCCTATCAATACGTATTGGTCATTTGTCATGTACTGATGGGACCAGTCCGGACAGTCCATGGTCCGTTGAGTTAAATCCTTCGTTTTAGTACGGTTAAGGTTGATCATATCAGCCTATTTGTACGTATGGGTCAATTTTTGATGGCCTGATGGACCAGTTTGGACAGTCCTTGGTCCTTCCAGGCTGTACGGATGGCTGATCTTATCAGCCAATCAGTACGTATGGGTCATTTTTCATGTACTGATGGGACCAGTCCGGACAGTCCATGGTCTGTTGAGATAAATCCTTCAATTCAGTACGGATAAGGCTGATCATATCAAAAGGTCCGTACGTATGGGTTGATTTGTTATGGACTGATGGACGAAGTCTGTACAGTCCTTGGTCCTTCCAGGCAGTACGGATGGCTGATCGTATCAGTCTATCGGTACTCATGGTCATTTTTCATGTACTGATGGGACCAGTCCAGACAGTCCATGGTCTGTTGAGTTAAATCCTTCCATTCAGTATGTATAAGGCTGATCATATCAGCCTATTTGTATGTATGGTCAATTTTACATGGCCTGAAGGACCAGTCTGGACAGTCCTTGGTCCCTCCAGGCAGTACGGATGGCTGATTGTATAAGCTTATCAGTACATATGGGTCATTTTAATGTACTGATGGGACCAACTGGACAGTCCATGGTCGATTGAGATAAATCCTTCCATTCAGTACGGATAATGCTGATCATATCAGCCTTTCAGTACATATGGGTCGATTTTTCATTGCCTGCTGGACCAGTCTGGACAGTCCTTGGTCCTTCCAGGCAGTACGGATGGCTGATTGTATCAGCCTATCAGTACGTATGGGTCATTTTGCATGTACTGATGGGACCAGTCTGTACCGTTCATGGTCCGTTGAGTTAAATCATTCAATTCAGTATGGATAAGGCTGATCATATCAGCATATCACTACGTATGGGTCAAATTTTCATGGCCTGATGGACCAGTCTGGACAGTCCTTTGTTCTTCCAGGCAGTACGGATGGCTGATCGTATAACCTATCAGTACGTATGGGTCATTTTTCATGTACTGATGGAACCAGTCCGGACAGTCCATGGTCCATTGAGTTAAATCTTTCCATTCAGTACGGATAAGGCTGAGCATATCAGCCTATCAGTACATATTGGTCGATTTTTCATGGCCTGATGAACCAGTCTGGACAGTCCTTGGCCCCTCTAGTCAGTATGGATGGCTTATTGTATAAGCCTTTAAGTACGTATGGGTCACTTTTCATGTACTGATGGAACCAGTCTCGATAGTCGATGGTCCGTTGAGTTAAATCCTTCCATTTAGTACGGATAAGGCTCATCGTATCAGCCTATCTATACGTATGGGTTGATTTTTCAAGCCTTGATGGACCAGTCTGGACAGTTTGTGGTCCTTCCAGGCAGTACAGATAAGCCAATCAATACGTGTGGGTCATTATTCATGTACTGATGGCACTAGTCCGGACTGGCCATGGTTTGTTGAGTTAAATCCTTCCATTCAGTACGGATAAGGCTGATCAGATCCACATGTCCGTACGTATGGGTCCATTTTTTATGGACTAATGGACCTATTCTGGACCGTCCTTGGTCCTTCCAGGCAGTATGGATGGCTGATTGTATCAGCCTATCAATACGTATTGGTCATTTGTCATGTACTGATGGGACCAGTCCGGACAGTCCTTGGTCCGTTAAGTTAAATCCTTCCATTCAGTACGGTTAAGGCTAATCATATCATCCTATCTGTATGTATAGGTCGATTTTTCATGGCCTGATGGACCAGACTGGACAGTCCTTGGCCATTTCAGGCAGTACGGATGGCTGATCGTATCAGCCTATCAGTACGTATGGGTCATTTTTCATGTACTGATGGGACCAGTCATGACAGTCCATGGTCTGTTGCCTTAAATCCTTTCATTCAGTACGGATAAGGCTGATCATATAAGTTTATCAGTACATATGATTCGATTTTTCATGGCCTAATGGACCTTTCTGTACAGTCCTTGGTCCTTCGAGGCAGTACGGATGGCTGATCGTATCAGCTTATCAATACGTATGGGTCATTTTTCATGTACTAATGGGACCATTCTGGACAGTCCATGGTTTGTTGAGTTAAATCCTTTCACTCAGTAAAAATAAGGCTGATCATATCAGCATGTCCGTACGTATGGGTCAATTTTTATGGACTGATGGACCTAGTTTGGACATTCCTTGGTCCTTCCAGGCAGTACGGATGGCTGATCGTATCAGCCTATCAATACGTATTGGTCATTTGTCATGTACTGATGGGACCAGTCTAGACAGTCCATGGTCTGTTGAGTTAAATCCTTCCATTTAGTACGGTTAAGGCTGAACATATCAGCCCATTTGTATGTATGGGTCAATTTTTCATGGCGTGATGGACCAGTCTGGACAGTCCTTGGTCCTTCCAGGCAGTACGGATGGCATATCGTATCAGCCAATCAGTACGTATGGGTCATTTTTTCATGTACTGATGGGACCAGTCCGGATAGTCCATGGTCTGTTGAGATAAATCCTTCAATTCAGTACGGATAAGGCTGATCGTATCAGACTATCAGTATGTACTGGTCAATTTTTCATGCCCTGATGGACCAATTTGGACAGTCCGTGGTCCTTCCAGGCAGTACGAATGACTGATTGTATCAGGCTATCAGTACTTATGGGTCATTTTCATGTACTGATGGCACCAGTCCGGACAGTCCGTGGTTCGTTGAGTTAAATCCTCACATTCAGTATGGATAAGGCTGATCGTATGGGTTGATTTGTTATGGAGTGATGGACCAAGTCTGGACAGTTCGGGGTCCATCCAGGCAGTACGGATGGCTGATCGTATCAGCTTATCAGTACATATTGGTCATTTGTCATGTACTGATTGAACCAGTCGGACAGTCCATGGTCAATTGAGATAAATCCTTCAATTCAGTACGGATAAGGCTGATCATATCAGCCTATCAGTATGTATGGGTCTATTTTTCATAGCCTGATGGACCAATCTGGACAGCCCTTTGTTCTTACAGGTGGTATAGATGGCTGATCGTATAAGCCTATCAGTACGTATGGGTCATTTTTCATGTACTGATGGGACCAGTCCGGAGAGTACATGGTCCGTTAAGCTAAATCCTTCAATTCAGTAAGGATAAGGATGATCATATCAGCCTATCCGTACGTATGGGGCAATTTTTCATGGCCTAATGGACCAGTCAAGACAGTCCTTGGTCCCATTAGGCAGTACGGATGGCTGATCGTAGAAGCCTATCAGTATGTACGGGTCATTTTCCATGTACTGATGTTACTAGTCCTGACAGTTCATGGTCCAATGAGTTAAATCCTTCCATTCAGTATGGATAAGGCTGATCGTCCATGGTTTGTTGAGTTAAATCCTTCCATTCAGTACGGATAAGGCTGATCATATCAGCATGTACGCATGTATGGGTCGATTTTTTATGGACTGATGGACCAATTCTGGACAGTCCTTGATCCTTCCAGGCAGTACAAATGGCTAATTGTATCAGCATATCAGTACGTATTGGTTATTTTTCATGTACTGATGGGACCAGTCCGGACAGTCCATGGTCCGTTGAGTTAAATCCTTCCATTCAGTACGGATAAGGCTTATTATATCAGCGTATCATTACTTATGGGTCGATTTTTCATGGCCTGATGGACCAGTTTGAACAGTCCTTGGTCCTTCCAGGCCATACGCATGGTTGATCGTACCAGCCTATCAGTATGTATGGATCATTTTTCATGTACTGATGGGAAAAGTCTATAGTCCATGGTCAATTGTGTTAAATCCTTCTATTCAGTACTGATAAGGCTTATCATATCAGCTTATCAGTACTTTTGGGTCGATTTTTCAAAGCCTGATGGACCAGTCTGGACAGTCCTTGGTCCCTCCAAGCAGTACAAATGGCTGATCGTATAAGCCTATCAGTACTGATGGGTCATTTTTCATGTACTGATGGGACCAGTATGGATAGTGTTGAGATGAAGCAATAAAGATCAAGAGGAATGGTTGATTCGAATTAAGTTAGGAGTTAACTTGGGAACCAAGGCTGTCCGTACAACCTAGAGTGCCTTCAAAGGCAAGCAAGTGTTGTGCCTGGTTGCATGAGCTAAAGAAGGTCCAAGGAAACTTACTATATTGTATTGATATTGACAAAGGAGGAGGGAG
>MU108530.1:15937-26941 GCA_012274485.2 Sinapis alba
AAAAACTCAATATTTTTGTAGGGGTTAACCCACATATTTTAAGAAAAAATCAAAAATTATGACAATCTTGTTTTAATGCATAGATGCATTGTTCACTGACATAGGATGATGGTCAAAGAGGTTTGGATCCTTTGTTGTCTCCGTTTCACTAAAGAATTGATTATTTTTTAGTGTTTATTCCACTAATTTTTACATAACATGATTTTTTACTAAATTATTAGTTTAAAAATTAGAAATGATGTCAATATACCCTGAAATAAAGTATAGAATACATTAATAAAAATAAAAAATGTGGTTAAAATTTTTACAAAACATTAAAAACTACAAAATTTGGAAAATACATCACTCAGCAAAAAACTCAATATTTTCGTACTGGTTAACCCACATATTTTAAGAAAAATTCAAAAATTATGACATTCTTGTTTTAACGCATAGATGCATTGTTCACTCACATAGGATGATGGTCAATGAGGTTTGAATCCTTTGTTGTCTCTGTTTCACTAAATAATTGATATTTTTTAGTGTTTATTCCACTAATTTTTGCAAAATATGATGTTTTATTAAATTATTAGTTTAAAAATTAGAAATGATGTCAATATGACCTGAAATAGAGTATATAATACATTAATACAAATAAAGAATTTGGTTAGAAATTTTACAAAACATTAAAAACTACAAAATTTGGAAAATACATCACTTACCGAAAAACTTAATATTTTTGTAGGGGTTAACCCACATATTTTAAGAAAAAATCAAAAATTTTGACAATCTTGTTTTAATGCATAGATGCATTGTTCACTGACATAGGATGATGGTCAAAGAGGTTTGGATCCTTTGTTGTCTCCGTTTCACTAAAGAATTGATTATTTTTTAGTGTTTATTTCACTAATTCTTACATAACATGATGTTTTACTAAATTATTAGTTTAAAAATTAGAAAGGATGTCAATATACCCTTAAATAAAGTATAGAATACATTAATAAAAATAAAGAATGTGGTTAAAAATTTTACAAAACATTAAAAACTACAAAATTTGGAAAATACATCACTTACCAAAAAACTCAATATTTTCGTAGAGGTACCCACATATTTTAAGAAAAATTAAAAAATTATGACATTCTTGTTTTAACGCATAGATGCATTGTTCACTAACATAGGATGATGGTCAATGAGGTTTGAATCCTTTGTTGTCTATGTTTCACTAAAGAATTGATATTTTTTAGTGTTTATTCCACTAATTTTTACAAAATATGATGTTTTATTAAATTATTTGTTTAAAAATTAGAAAGGATGTCAATATACCCTGAAATAAAGTATATAATACATTAATACAAATAAATAATGTGGTTAGAAATTTTACAAAACATTAAAAACTACAAAATTTGGAAAATATATCACTTACCGAAAAATTCAATATTTTCGTAGGGGTTAACCAACATATTTTAAGAAAAATTCAAAATTTTTGACAATCTTGTTTTAATGCATATATGCATTGTTCACTGACATGTGATGATGGTCAAATAGGTTTGGATCCTTTGTTGTCTCCGTTTCACTAAAGAATTGATATTTTTTTAGTGTTTATTATACTAATTTTTAAATAATATGATGTTTTATTAAATTATTTGTTTAAAAATTAGAAAGGATGTCAATATACCCTGAAATAAAGTATTGAATACAGTAATACAAATAAAGAATGTGGTTAGAAATTTTACAAAATATTAAAAACTACAAAATTTGGAAAATACATCACTTACTGAAAACCTCAATATTTTCGTAGGGTGAACCCACATATTTTAAGTAAAAATAAAAAATTATGAAAATCTTGTTTTAATGCATAGATGCATTGTTCACTGACATAGGATGATGATCAAAGAGGTTTAGATCATTTGTTGTATCCGTTTCACTAAAGAATTGATATTTTTAGTGTTTATTCCACTAATTTTTACATAATATGATGTTTTATTAAATTATTAGTTTAAAAATTAGAAATGATGTCAATATGACCTGAAATAGAGTATATAATACATTAATATAAATAAATAATGTGCTTAGAAACTTTACAAAACATTAAAAACTACAAAATTTGGAAAATACATCACTTACCGAAAAACTCAATATTTTTGTAGGGGTTAACCCACATATTTTAAAAAAAATCAAAAATTATGACAATCTTGTTTTAATGCATAGATTCATTGTTCACTAACGTAGGATGATGGTCAAAGAGGTTTGGATCCTTTGTTGTCTCCGTTTCACTAAAGAATTGATTATTTTTTAGTGTTTATTCCACTAATTTTTACATAACATCATTTTTTACTAAATTATTAGTTTAAAAATTAAAAATGATGTCAATATACCCTGAAATAAAGTATAGAATACATTAATAAAAATAAAGAATGTGGTTAAATTTTTACAAAACATTAAAAACTACAAAATTTGGAAAATACATCACTCACCAAAAAACTCAATATTTTCGTACGGGTTAACCCACATATTTTAAGAAAAAATCAAAAATATGACATTCTTGTTTTAACGCATAGATGCATTGTTCACTGACATAGGATGATGGTCAATGAGGTTTGGATCCTTTGTTGTCTCCGTTTCACTAAAGAATTGATTATTTTTTAGTGTTTATTTCACTAATTTTTACATAACATGATGTTTTACTAAATTATTAGTTTAAAAATTAGAAAGGATGTCAATATACCCTGAAATAAAGTATAGAATACATTAATAAAAATAAAGAATGTGGTTAGAAATTTTACAAAACATTAAAAACTACAAAATTTGGAAAATACATCACTTACTGAAAACCTCAATATTTTCGTAGGGATTAACCCACATATTTTAAGTAAAAATCAAAAATTATGAAAATCTTGTTTTAATGCATAGATGCATTGTTCACTGACATAGGATGATGATCAAAGAGGTTTAGATCATTTGTTGTCTCCGTTTCACTAAAGAATTGATATTTTTTAGTGTTTATTCCACTAATTTTTACAAAAATGATGTTTTATTAAATTATTAGTTTAAAATTAGAAATGATGTCAATATGACCTGAAATAGAGTATATAATACATTAATATAAATAAAGAATGTGCTTAGAAATTTTACAAAACATTAAAAACTACAAAATTTGGAAAATACATCACTTACCGAAAAACTCAATATTTTGGAGGGGTTAACCCACATATTTTAAGAAAAAATCAAAAATTATGACAATCTTGTTTTAATGCATAGATGCATTGTTCACTAACGTAGGATGATGGTCAAAGAGGTTTGGATCCTTTGTTGTCTCCGTTTCACTAAAGAATTGATTATTTTTTAGTGTTTATTCCACTAATTTTTACATAACATGATGTTTTACTAAAGTATTAGTTTAAAAATTAGAAAGGATGTCAATATACCCTGAAATAAAGTATATAATACAATAATACAAAAAAATAATTTGGTTAAAAATTTTACAAAACATTAAAAACTACAAAATTTGGAAAATATATCACTTACCGAAAAATTCAATATTTTCGTAGGGGTTAACCCAGATATTTTAAGAAAAATTCAAAATTTTTGACAATCTTGTTTTAATGCATATATGCATTGTTCACTGACATGTGATGGTGGTCAAATAGGTTTGGATCCTTTGTTGTCTCCGTTTCACTAAAGAATTGATATTTTTTTAGTGTTTATTATACTAATTTTTAAATAATATGATGTTTTATTAAATTATTTGTTTAAAAATAGAAAGGATGTCAATATACCCTGAAATAAAGTATTGAATACATTAATACAAATAAAGAATGTGGTTAGAAATTTTACAAAACATTAAAAACTACAAAATTTGGAAAATACATCACTTACTGAAAACCTCAATATTTTCGTAGGGGTTAACCCACATATTTTAAGTAAAAATCAAAAATTATGAAAATCTTGTTTTAATGCATAGATGCATTGTTCACTGACATAGGATGATGGTCAAATAGGTTCGGATCCTTTGTTGTCTCTGTTTCACTAAAGAATTGATATTTTTTTAGTGTTTATTCCACTAATTTTACATAATATGATGTTTTAATAAATTATTTGTTTAGAAATTAGAAATGATGTCAATATACCCTTAAAAAATTATAGAATACATTAATACAAATAAAGAATGTGGTTAGAAATTTTACAAAACATTAAAAACTACAAAATTTGGAAAATACATCATTTACTGAAAACCTCAATATTTTCGTAGGGGTTAACCCACATATTTTAAGTAAAAATCAAAAATTATGAAAATCTTGTTTTAATGCATAGATGCATTGTTCACTGACATAGGATGATGGTCAAAGAGGTTTGGATCCTTTGTTGTCTCTGTTTCACTAAAGAATTGATATTTTTTAGTGTTTATTCCACTAATTTTTACATAATATGATGTTTTAATAAATTATTAGTTTAAAAATTAGAAAGGATGTCAATATACCCTGAAATAAAGTATAGAATACATTAATATAAATAAATAATGTGGTTAAAAATTTTACAAAACAATAATAACTACAAAATTTGGAAAATACATCACTTACCGAAAAACTCAATATTTTCGTATGGGTTAACCCACATATTTTAAGAAAAATTCAAAAATTATGACAATCTTGTTTTAATGCATAGATGAATTGTTCACTGACATAGAATGATGGTCAAAGAGGTTTGGATCCTTTGTTGTCTCCATTTCACGAAATAATTGATATTTTTTAGTGTTTATTCCACTAATTTTTACAAAATATTATGTTTTATTAAATTATTTTTAAAAAAAAGTTAGAAAGGATGTCACTATACCCTGAAATAAAGTATTGAATACATTAATACAAATAAAGAATATGGTTAGAAATTTTACAAAACATTAAAAACTACAAAATTTGGAAAATACATCACTTACTGAAAACCTCAATATTTTCGTAGGGGTTAACCCACATATTTTAAGTAAAAATAAAAAATTATGAAAATCTTGTTTTAATGCATAGATGCATTGTTCACATACATAGGATGATGGTCAAAGAGGTTTGGAACCTTTGTTGTCTCCGTTTCACTAAAGAATTGATATTTTTTAGTGTTTATTCCACTAATTTTTACATAATATGATGTTTTATTAAATTATTAGTTTAAAAATTAGAAATGATGTCAATATGACCTGAAATAGAGTATATAATACATTAATACAAATAAAGAATATGGTTAGAAAAACACAATATTTTCGTAGGGGTTAACCCACATATTTTAAGAAAAAAAAAATTGACAATCTTGTTTTAATGGATAATTGCATCGTTCACTGACGTAGGATGATGGTCAAAGAGGTTTGGATCCTTTGTTGTCTCTGTTTCTCTAGAGAATTAATATTTTTTACTGGTTCTTCAACTAATTTTGGCATTATATAAAGTTTAATCAAAATAATTGTTTTAAAATTAGAAAATATACCCATTTAACTTGAAAGAGATTTTAGAATACATTAATACAAATGATGAATGTGGTTAGAAATGTTAAAAATAACATTAAAGACAATAAGCTTTGGCATATACAAAATTTACCAAAAACTCAATATTTTCGTAGGGGTTAACCTACATATTTTAAGAAAAATTCAAAAAAATTGTTAATCTTGTTTTAATGGATAATTGCATCGTTCAGTTACGTAGGATGATGGTCAAAGAGGTTTGGATCCTTTGTTGTCTCCGTTTCTCTAGAGAATTAATATTTTTAGTGGTTCTTCAACTAATTTAGGCATTATATAAAGTTTTATTAAATTAATTGTTTTAAAATTAGAAAAGATACACATTTAACTTGAAATAGATTTTAGAATAAATTAATACAAATTATGAATGTGGTTAGAAATATTAAAAAAAACATTAAAGACAATAAGCTTTGGCATATAAAACATTTACCGAAAAACTCAATATATTCATAGGGATTTAACCCATATATTTTAAGAAAAATTCAAAAATTATGACAATTTTTTTTAAAGGATAATTTCATTGTTCACTGCTATAAGGTGATGGTCAAAGAGGTTTGGATCCTTTGTTGTCTTTTTTCTTTAGCGAATAAATAGTTTTTAGTGGTTCTTCAACTGATTTAGACATTATAGGAAGTTTAATTAAATTAATTGTTTAAAAAATAGAAATGATACCCATTTAACCTGAAACAGAGTTTAGAATACATTAATACATATGAAGAATGTGGTTATAAATGTTTAATAAAAACATTAAAGACAGTAAGCTTTGGCATATACAACATTTACCAAAAACTCAATATTTTCGTAGGGGTTAACCCACATATTTTAACAAAAATTCAAAAAAATTGACAATCTTGTTTTAATGGATAAATGCATCGTTCACTGACGTAGGATGATGTTGAAAGTGGTTTGGATCCTTTGATGTCTCCGTTTCTCTAGAGAATAAATACTTTTTAGTAGTTCTTCAACTGATTTAGGCATTATATAAAGTTTAAATATATTAATTGCTTAAAAATTAGAAACTATTCTCATTTAACTTGAAAGAGAGTTTAGAATACATTAGTACGAATGATGAATGTGGTTAGAAATGTTTAAAAAACATTAAAGACAATAAGCTTTGGCATATAGAACACTTACCGAAAAACTCAATATTTTCGAAGGGGTTAACCCACATATTTTAAGAAAAATTCAAAAATTATGATAATCTTGTTTTAATGGATATTTGCATCGTTCACAGACGTAGGATGATGGTCAAAGTTGTTTGGATCCTTTGTTGTCCCCGTTTCTCTAGAGAATAAATATTTTTTAGTGGTTCTTCAACTAATTTAGGCATTATATAAAATTTAATTAAATCAATTGCTTAAAATTTAGAAAAGATACCCATTTAACTTGAAAGAGAGTTTAGAATACATTAATACAAATGATGAATGTGGTTAGAAATATTAACAAAAAAACATTAAAGACAATAAGCTTTTCCATTTACAACATTTACCAGAAACTCAATATTTTCGTATGAGTTAACCCACATATTATAAGAAAAGTTCAAAAATTTGACAATCTTGTTTTAATGGATAATTACATCGTTCACTGACGTAGGATGATGGTCAAAGAAGTTTAGATCCTTTGTTTTCTCCGTTTCTCTATAGATTAAATATTTTTTAGTGGTTCTTCAACTAATCTAGGCATTTTATAAAGTTTAATTAAATAAATTGCTTAAAAATTAGAAAATATACCCATTTAACTTGAACGAGAGTTTAGAATACATTAATACAATTGATGAATGTGGTTAGAAATGTTTAAAAAAAAACATTAAAGACAATAAGCTTTGCCTTATACAACATTTACCAAAAACTCAATATTTTCGTAGGGGTTAACCCACATATTTTAAGAAAAAATCAATTTTTTTGATAATCTTGTTTTAATGGATAATTGCATCGTTCACTGACGTAGGATGATGGTCAAAGAGGTTTAAATCCTTTGTTGTCTCCGTTTCTCTAGTGAATTAATATTTTTAGTGATTCTTCAACTAATTTAGGCATTATTTAAAGTTTAATTATTTTTTTCTTAAAAATTAGAAAAGATACCTATTTAACTTGAAAAAGAGTTTAGAATAAATTAATACAAATGATGAATGTGGTTAGAAATGTTAAAAAAAACATTAAAGACAATAAGCTTTGGCATATACAACATTTACCAAAAACTCAATATTTCCGTATGGGTGTTAACCCACATATTTAAAAAAAAAATTCAATAATTATGACAATCTTCTTTTAATGGATAATTGCATTGTTCACTGACGTAAGATGATGGTCAAAGAAGTTTGGATCCTTTGTTGTGTTTTTTTTTCTCGGGAGAATAAATAGTTTTTAGTGGTTCTTCAACTGATTTAGGCATTATAGGAAGTTTAAAATTAATTTAATTGTTTAAAAATTAGAAATGATATTCATTTAACCTGAAATAGAGTTTAGAATATATTAATACATATTAAGAATATGGTTAGAAATGTTTAAAAAACATTAAAGACGATAAGCTTTAGCATATACAACATTTACCAAAAATTCAATATTTTCGTAGGGTTAACCCACACATTTTAAGAAGAAAATCAAAATTATGACAATCTTGTTTTAATGGATAATTGCATCGTTCACTGACGTAGGATGATGGTCAAAGAGGTTTGGATCCTTTTTTGTCTCCATTTCTCTAGAGAATAAATATTTTTTAGTGGTTCTTCAACTAATTTAAGCATTATATAAAGTTTAATTAAATTAATTGCTTAAAAATTAGAAACGAAACCCATTTAACTTGAAAGAGAATTTAGAATACATTAATACAAATGATGAATGTGGTTAGAAATTTTTTTAAAAAAACATTAAAGACAATAAGCTTTGGCATATACAACATTTACCGAAAAACACAATATTTTCGTAGGGGTTAACCCACATATTTTAAGAAAAATAGAAAAAATTGACAATCTTGTTTTAATGGATAATTGCATCGTTCACTGACGTAGGATGATGGTCAAAGAGGTTTGGATCCTTTGTCGTCTCTGTTTCTCTAGGGAATAAATATTTTTTAGTGGTTCTTCGACTAATATAGGCATTATATAAAATTTAATTAAATTAATAGCTTAAAAGTTAGAAACGATACCCATTTAACTTGAAAGAGAGTTTAGAATCCATTAATACAAATGATGAATGTGGTTAGAAATGTTAAAAAAAAAAATTAAAGACAATAAGCTTTGACATATACAACATTTACCAAAAACTCAATATTTTCGTAGGGTTAACCCATATATTTTAAGAAAAAATTAAAATTATAACTATCTTTTTTTAATAGATAATTGCATCGTTAACTGATGTAGGATGATGGTCAAAAAGGTTTGGATCATTTGTTGTTTCTGTTTCTCTAGTGAACAGGACACAACACCATCACCAATTAGATCTGAGGGAGGCAGGAGCAAAACGGAAAGCAAAGCCGAAACTCAAGCAAACCAAAAACACCATTAACCTCTACGCAAAGCCACAAAGAGACTCGAACAGCGGAACCAAAGCACCACCACTGACGAAACACTACACGCTAGTCGCTACCACCACCGGAGAATGCGACGGTGGATCTTCAAAGTAGGTAGCGAGAACCGACTCAACCGGCAACTGGTGAAGCCATAACCCAACACCACACAGACTCCTTCATCACCATACGACGGCGGAAAAGAGACAAGTCTGACAAGACACTTTACGGTGCAACACGCGCTACTATGGTCGGAGAAGCTTGTGTTCGTCCCGAGAAAACTTAATTTTATTTAAAATAATTTATTTATGTTTCTAAAGAATTTGATATCTCTGAAGCATACATGCATGAGCAGCATGAGGTCTGTGCCATACTGGATTGATACTAGCAATTCGCCTTTTGTGAATTCGTACTAAAATTTATCTTTATATTTTCATTGTGATAAAAAAAAAAAAAAAAAAAGAGCAGCATGACCAGAGCAGGTTCTAGACTAAAGCTGGTGAAGACATGTTGTAGGCGTCAAAATAGTTTGTATACTAAAAACATGTCTTAGTGGAGCAGAGTTTAATTCTTTAATGTGGCTTTTAATAAACAATGTATTTTGTTAGTTGTTTCAAGATTATTGGACTTTAGGCGCCAAATTATGATCGACCAGGCATGTGCATGACTTTGTGATGTTAAAGTTGCGTTACATGAAAATCCCAGACAGATATGTACGAATAATCCAGGCAACATGTAGAGTTGCATATATGTGTTATTAGTGGGAATGCTTAGCTTAGATCACATCATACAGTATCATTTATCTGGTCAAGATTCAACGGTATTCTAAAGCGCAGGTAAAACCATAAGACAATATATTGATGGAAAATTAAAATATTGTCAATACAAACTGACTGATATATCTCGATTAGACATATATTATGTACACTAAACATTCCATTTTAGTTTTATTCTCTTTTCTTTTTTGAGAAAAGATTTATTTTATTCTCTTCTTAACAAGAAAAAAACAACAAACAAAGAGTGAGTATAATTTGGTTGAAGTGATTATACTTCTCCATATAAATTTGTTCAAATTATCAACTTAGAGGAACATATTATTTTGGAGAAAATATGGATGGCGGTGTGGCCAAAAACATTCGGTGGATTAATCAAAATTAATTTCTGTTGAGTCAGTTTCAGACATTTACTGTGCGATCGTGATGGTACTGATATATGTACCTTTCGTAACCTATTTTGATTCAAATTCAATAAGTGGTACATATGAATTGACAAATCGTAAGTCTTTCCGCATAGCCGACGATCCTGTTCGTTTCGTTATTATTATTATTATTTCAAGTATCATTTTTAGAATGTCTCATAACTTGTAACTAGTCTTTAATAACACACATTAGATTAAGTGTAAATCATCTTCATCTCATTTAATGTCTTTCAAGATACTATTCCTTCGGTTTCAAATTACTTATCGTTCTAGTTTTAATTTTTTATCACAAATTAAATGTCGTTTTCGCTTTTCAGTACAAAATTTATTAATAAGATTTTTCAATTTATTTTTCTATTGATTGAAATATGATTAAGTGTATAAGTAATTATGTTTTTATTTTGAAAATATACAAAATTATATATTTTCTTAATATATGTGCATAAACTTAAAATGACAATTGAAATGAAACGGAGAGAATACATGATATAGTAAAATGTTGTTTTGATAAATGAAACAACGATCTGTATCACTACGATAAACAACAAAGTCTTTACAACAATCTTCTTTCGCTTTTAGTTGTTAACGGGTTTGATTGGTAAGTATATACATCGCTTTAATAGGTATCTGTTGATTATTATCTACTTGTTTTCAATTGATTCGTTTAGATTTTGATGTTATTAGCTCTACGCTTTGCTTTGCAGATGATCAAAGGAATAGAGAAAACGAATGCAATCAAGATTGTTCACCCGGACTTCGTTTCCTAATGTCCGGGGAGGGATCGGTACCCTCAACAGCTTCACTATGATCAGTATCAAGTTCCGGT
>MU108531.1:0-26095 GCA_012274485.2 Sinapis alba
TCTCTCTCTCTCTCTCTCTCTCTCTCTCTCTCTCTCTCTCTCTCTCTCTCTCTCTCTCTCTCTCTCTCTCGTCCTTCTCCTTCTTCTGTGTGTTTAAAAATACTCTTGTCTTTGTGTTTGAGATGAGCGACTGGCCAACGCAAGCTTATAAAAGAGAGGGAGAAAGAGTTTAGAAACGAGAGGAGGAGGCAACGTCGTTTTAAGTGGTAGGTCGACCCAAAATCCAACTCTTTATAGTTAAGATTCCCATTCTTACCACAACCAATCTCCCTGACCAAACCTAAGAAAATTTAATTTTCTTTTCATACCAAATTAATTGTCAAAATCTCATTTATCATATGCTTTATTTTAAATTTTGATCATTTATTCGAATTTTATGTTTGAAATCTTTTGGACTAACATGATTATTTTAGTTAACATGATGCAAATATAACATATTAATATAATTTTCTCGGTCTCGATTATATATGCTCAATTATTTTACCGGGTATGTTAATTTGTACTGTTTTAAACATTTGTTACTTGTACTGTATGTATAAGTTTGTAATATAACTGTGATCATATTACGTTTTTTTTTTTTTTGATAAAGGCATATTATGTAGTTACGTTAACCTGTCTGCTCAATTCCTCACTTTAATTTGAATTCACTGACTCATATGTCTTGAGATCATTCCATTGTATTTGCATAATTGCACCAAAGGATATATGCGTACATAGATAAACGGTATCACTGTAATCAGCCTGCACTGCACATAAAATTGTTTTTTGTTACTAATATATATAGAGCATCCGTACCAAGGACTATGCCAATTTGTCTACAGAATTAGATAGAAGAATTAAAAAAAACAATAGGTAAAACATTCTGGAGTTATATATATATATGTTTGCGACAGATTGATGGAGCAAACATATTTATTATTTACTTAAAGTTGACTAATGTTCATCTGAAAATGATAATTTATTGCATTTGAATTAGGATATTGATTTCCTAGGCTTGATTTGTCTTATATATATGCATGAGAAGGCTCTTGATCTTCATTTTATATGATGATCTATAGATAATGCATATATACTCAAATTGTTGCCAATAGTGATTGTGAAAAGAGACAAACTTAAGATCGAGATTGTGTTATACTTTGGTGAGACGTCCAGGTCTGAACCGGAAGTAATATTTAAAAGGACCACAAAATTTATAACATTAATTTCGATAGATGGTCTTATA
This sequence comes from Sinapis alba, assembly GCA_012274485.2. Classification (NCBI taxonomy): domain Eukaryota; kingdom Viridiplantae; phylum Streptophyta; class Magnoliopsida; order Brassicales; family Brassicaceae; genus Sinapis; species Sinapis alba. The sequence continues at coordinate 1,223 of MU108531.1, forward strand.
TATTGTTTATTTCAAGAACGTAAATCTCTGTTCCTTGCGGTTTACATAAAACATTATCTTCTTCTGCTTCACTTTTGAGTATTTTTATTTGTGTCGGTGAGTGTTTAAAATAGTATAATAGAGATAGTCTAACTCTAAATCCAATAAAAAACGAAAAACCACTTGACCATATATATTCAAAATAATAATGAACATATAAAAGGGTTCCAAAGTAATCTAATTGCCGGTTCAGGCTTATTCTAGTGTGATCTTTTTATAAGAAATGCAGATTTTTTTTTAAAAAAACGTATATCTAGTTAGGATGACTAATTGGTTATTTTTGAATTAGGATAGTGTATTTAATATAGTCGCATAATCTTTAAGATATTGTTAAAAAGTGGCTTAGAAGCTGTGTGAAGTGAGGTGGAGATTAGAATGCTTAGAAACTAAGACAGTAAACTAGTTGAGAAATGGCTTTCACGTCGTTGTAAACAATGACCCAACAAAGACAGCCTCTCTCTCTCTCTATCTTGCTTGGGTTTGTTTCAAAGCTAAGGTTACATAAGAAATGCGTGTCACTTTGCCGTTCTGGTCATACACGATATTGGATGTGTGTGGAATGGAGATAATCGACCCTAAGATATGTTCTTTTTATTTCATTAGTGGTCGAATAACTTATTATTATTATTATTATGTTTTTCCGTACAGGAGATGTTGCACTAAAGCAGTTCAATCCAACAGATGATTTGATGAGTTGTCATGGTTAAAATTGATAAAGTGTCAATATCCTTCAAGTTGTAGTTACTTAATTTGTTATTGTCATTTCTCAACAATCTTTGAAAGGTTACCATCCAAACGACATCACAATAACAATAGAAATTTGGAAAAAATTTCAATTGGCATCTAATTGTATGTCTTATCGGCTTAGACCAAAAACTGTAGCTACATTACCTTGTTACCTTTAAAAAAAAAAACGGGATAGAACCACTACATTTCGACCCTGCAAAACACGGAATTATTATTAGTTCATAATTTTTTATTAATTTTTAATATAATTTATGTTTAATTAAATTTTGTATATATTTATGATTAAATTCGTATACATTATTTATTCCAGTTTTTTTTTCTTAAGAGAATTTAGTTTTCTAACTCCATGTGATGTTATTAACTGATTTTTTTTTACTCACATAGGTATCAGAGAATGCCGATATTTATATAAAGTTTGTGTGCTGATTTATGACATCGATTTGTTAGAATTTTGTGTACTAATAATTTGGCAACTTGATATTATAGCAAGTATTTTAAACTTTATTTTAATGTGACCTAGTAACTGTTTTAGTTCACTTAATGTTGGTTTACTCTACATGAGTGCAGAACTTGGGTATCATTTAGACAAAATCTATGAATATATATCAAGGGTTTGAACAGAAGAATGAAAAGTGTTACGTATTGTCATGTGAGACTCGACAGACAAAACTAGTGTTCTAACGAAACAAAGACATAACAAAAATGAATCCAAAGACAAGTTTTAATCCAATCCAGAAAATCATGTTCCCATAAGCTATAAACTAAAGACAGCATGCTTCTAAGTTGTTGTTCCTCTTTGCTCTTTGCTCAGATCATGGACAGAGTTCTAAGAAAAAGCCTCTTACGGGTCTAAGATCCTGCGAGTTTTGTCTTTGCGTTAGTTAGTATTTGGTTTGGTTCTATGAATGATTTTATAAGACTATGTTTTGGTTTAGATCAAGTTATTGACTTACAATCAATGTCTTGTTTCGTTGCTTTCAGGCAAAGCTGGGGTTGATTATCTCTGATCTCCCGGAACCTGAACCATCTTCATCGTCGTCATCATCATCTTCCTTCACACTCTCGTCTGAATCCTCTGCAGCTAGTTCACGTGCAGCTGCTAGCTCCTTCTCGAGCTCTGCATGTTTTTCCTGCAGTCCTGACATGCTCAGAGCATCAGCTATCTTCTGCTTAATCTGCAGTTCAAGCGCCTCAATCTTCTGACTCCCTTGGGTATTATCATCTGGCGTCTGGCTCGCCTTTGCGGTCTCCACTCTCAGCAACTCGACCATGCTCTTGATCTCTGGTGTCCTCACCACCTCCTCAATCTTCTCGGTTATCTCTTGGTTCAGCTTTTCAAGCTTTTCTTGAATGTTTTCGTTCGGAACAAGGCCCTCCTCAGCTACTACCTCCTTCAGATTCGGTTTCACAGCCTCCAGCTCCAGACCAATTGACTTCAACAAAACCACCATCTCTGCTTCAACCTCCCTTTTCGTCATCAAAACTTTTTCTTTCAGCTCATCACTTAACTCTTCAAAAGATGATGCCCCTGAGCCAGCAACCTCAGCTTTGACTGCCTCAACCTTCTCTCTGACCTCAGGGCGGTTCACAGCTTCCTGAAACCGTTTATTGAGCTCCTTTTTCACCGAAGCAGCATCTGATGCAGCCTTGGCTCTGGAGAAGTCTTTCAACGTTTCCAGCTTAGCTTTTAGGTTCTCGTAGTTAGGAGCTTCACTCAAACGGGTATTGAACTCTTCCTTAAGCTTCTCAATTTTCTCTATGAGCACAGGGTGCATAAGATGCTCCTCTGCATTCGCTTTTGAGAACTCTTCACGCGTTGCAGTTAATCTCTCCTCCAAACCCATTGCTTTCGCAGCTTTAGTGTACTCTTCGTCGATCTCGGATTTAAGTTTCTCAATCATCTCATTAAGAACTTCACTCGAAAGCTCTACCTCCTCCTCTGAAGAGGTCTCCTTGGCTTTCAGAATCTGCTCCCTTAGCTTCTCAACCTCGCCCTCCAGCTTCAGGCTAGTGGAGGCTACAGCGTCCCTCCTCTTCATGTTGACTTTCTTCTCCGGCTCTACTGGAACACCCTCAATGAACACTCCGATCTTTCGGTACTTAGCCATCCTGTGCTTCAGCAGCTCCTCCCCACTCATTTTTCCGAATTCCTAAAGAATCCCAAAACAAAAGGTTAAAAACTATTCTGATCCTTATTCAGCGTTGAGGCAAGTGTAACTATGCTTACACTCATGTTTTCATTGATAGCAATCTTTATCTGCTGCGACGTCCATGAAGGATCAGCATGGGCTCCACCAAGAGGCTCCTGTACAACATGCAAAAGAGAGTTACTCACTGATCCAAAGCAACAAAAGAGGATAAAACAAATAGATCAGACATAGGTTTAGTTACAGGTATGATTCCATCGGCTACATTAAGCTTCACCAGCTCCTTGGAGGTAATTCTAAGCTTTTCAGCAGCCTGCGTACAAGAGTTCCACTCAATTATAACATCAATTATTACACGAACACTTAAAACGAGTAGCAGAATAGTGTACAGACCTCAGGGGCAGCCTTGGAAGTCTGCCACAAGATCGCTGCACAAGCCTCAGGACTATGAAAGCCAAAACGACAGACATACTCAATCAACCTGTAATAATATCATGTCATCATATCGACATTGGTGATTCTTTTTTTACCTGGCAACATAGAAAACTGCGTTTTCGAGCATCAACATTTTATTAGCACAGCCAATGGCTAAGGCACCACCAGAACCACCTTCCCCAATGACAATAGAAAGAATTGGCACTTTCAGACCGAACATTGTCCTCAGATTGTTGGCAATCGCTTCACCCTATTATACAGAGAAGCATAAGATGTTGTGCTGCAGATAAACCACAAAAAAAAAAGACATTTCAAGTACCTGTCCTTGTTCTTCGGATTTAAGGTCTGCATAAGCTCCAGGAGTGTCGATGAATGTCACAATGGGGAAACCGTGATGGTCTGCATAATACATCATCCGTAGTGCCTTCCTGTAACTGTTGTTGGCATTACAGAAGATTTGATGAGAGTGTTGTTGTTTACTCTGAAATGATCAGAAGGTCCTAGAGAAAAAAACATACCCATGAGGAGTAGGCATCCCAAAGTTTCGCATTATATTTTCTTTGGTGTTTCTACCTTTCTGGTGACCAATGAACATATATCTTTTGCCATCTATGGTTCCAATACCAGTCACAATGGCTGGATCATCATAACCCGCCCGGTCTCCATGAAGCTCCATAAACTGAAACAAGAGAAGAGTGTCTCAATCATGAACTTACACAAACTTTATACTCTCTCTGTTCATTTTAATTGTTGTTTTAGATTTACAAACACAAATTAAGAAAGCAGTTTAATTTTGTATATTTTCTAAATAAAAACATCATTTTGCAATTGAAATTTTACACTTATTTTGTAACAAAAAGTTTTACTCTAGAACGACACTTAATATGAAACGGAGAAAGTATGACAAATAAAAAGAGTATAGTAATGAGAGAGCAGACCTTGTCAGTGATGTTATGTATATGATCAAGGAAAGTAGGACGGTTGGGATGTCGTGCAATGTTCACACGTTGTATGGGAGTGAGATGCGTGTACAGATCTTTCAATGCCTGTCTATACTTAGTTTCCAAAGTGATAATCTGCTCAGTGAAGTCCAAACCGGTTTCACCCGCCATCTTCCTCACCTGCATACACAAAGGACCAATGTAAAAAAGAGAAACTACCCACCAAAACAACTGCAACAATAGGATAGAGTATATATTCATTCTTACATCTACAATCTTCTTCTCGAGTTCAACAAGTGGTCTCTCGAAATCCAAAGTGACAGGCTTTTGTGCATTCCCCAAAGGTTTGAAAGTAGAGAGGTAAGACAAGACTCCTCCTTTGACGTTGGGGTCAGGATTGGCAGGCCATGGATGATCAAACTTCTTACCTTTCTTGAGACGAGCTGTCACATAGAGGTTACTCTTTGTGGTGGCTGTAACCATTGTTCTCCTCCCAAGGGTTCTCAATGAGACCCCACTAACACCATTGGTCGAACTACGCAAGTAATCCGAAGCAGAAGCAGAAGCTCCACCCAATGCTATGGATGAATGAGACACTGAAGCCATTTTTTTGCTCAATCAACTCCAAAAACAGATCTCAATCCTCTAATTGAGTCAGTAAAGCTGCCAAAAATCGAATTAATCTAATTCATGAATGAAGCCAAGAGAGATCAAACTGAAGAACGCAAATCTCAATACCAAGGGTCTAAACTTTATCAATAAATAACATAAACCCAGCTCAAGTAATGAATATTCACCTTGAAAAGACAAAACTAAAGAGATCCGAAGACAATGGAATCAGAAGGAGGAAGGTAGAGAGAGCATTGAAGAGATCGAAGGGGTTTGATTCTGTAATGAGAAAACAAGTGTAGGCGAGTGTGTGAGCGTGAGAGAGCGCGTGGGATTTTGTGTCGATAATTCTTATGCAGATTTTGATTGGGACGAAGGAAGAAGAACACAACTGCTTTGGATTATTACCAATTTGCCAGAGGGATCTGGTTGGGTCGTTAAACCTCTTGCTCTTTGGCACGTGTGCACGTGATGCCTGGTCCGTGTGAGATTTATTAAAATATTTTTCTATTTTTAACTTTTAGATATGTTCCGGTGGATTTGTTGGGGGTAGGTTTACGTGCCGGTAGTGTGTATTGATTGGACAAATCTTTTGTCAAATAATGTTGGTTTACTCTATATGAGTGCAGAACTTGGTGCATTTGGACAAAGTCTATGAATATATATCAAGGGTTTGAACAGAAGAATGAAAAGTGTTACGTATTGTCATGTGAGACTCGACAGACAAAACTAAGTGTTCTAACGAAACAAAGACATAACAAAAATACAGAAATGAATCCAGAGACAAGTTTTAATCCAATCCAGAAAATCATGTTCCCATAAGCTATAAACTAAAGAAAGCAGGCTTCTAAGTTGTTGTTCCTCTTTGCTCTTTGCTCTTTGCTCAGATCATGGACAGAGTTCTATGAAAAAGCCTCTTACGGGTCTAAGATCCTGCGCGTTTTGTCTTTGCGTTAGTTAGTATTTGGATTTTGGTTCTGTGAATGATTTTATAAGACAATGTTTTCGTTGGATCAAGTTATTGACTTACAATCAATGTCTTGTTTCGCGCTTTCAGGCGAAGCTGGGGTTGATTATCTCTGATCTCCCGGATTCTGAACCATCTTCATCGTCATCATCATCATCTTCCTTCAGACTCTCGTCTGATTCCTCTCCAGCTAGTTCACGTGCAGCTGCTAACTCCTTCTCGAGCTCTTCTTGTTTTTCCTGCAGTCCTGACATGCTCAGAGCATCAGCTATCTTCTGCTTAATCTGCTGCTCAAGCGCCTCGATCTTCTGACTCCCTTGAGTCTCATCTGCAGTCTGGCTCGCCTTTGCGGTCTCCACTTTCAGCAACTCGACCATGCTCTTGATCTCTGGTGTCCTCACCACCTCCTCAATCTTCTCGGTTATCTCTTGGTTCAGCTTTTCAAGTTTTCTTTGAATGTTTTCGTTCGGAACAAGGCTCTCCTCAGCTATTACCTCCTTCAGATTCGGTTTCACAGCCTCCAGCTCCAGACCCAGTGACTTCAACACAACGGCCATCTCTGCTTCGACCTCCCTTTTCGTCATCAAAACTTTTTCTTTCAGCTCATCACTTAACTCTTCAAAAGATGATGCTCCTGAGCTAGCAACCTCAGCTTTAACTGCCTCAACTTTTTCTCTGACCTCGGGTCGGCTCACAGCTTCCTGAAACCTCTTATTGAGCTCCTTTTTCACCGAAGCAGCATCTGATGCAGCCTTGGCTCTGGAGAAGTCTTTCAACGTTTCCAGCTTAGCTTTTAGGTTCTCGTAGTTAGGAGCTTCACTCAAACGGGTATTGAACTCTTCCTTAAGCTTCTCAATTTTCTCGATGAGCACCGGGTGCATAAGATGCTCCTCTGCATTCGCTTTTGAGAACTCTTCACGCGTTGCAGTTAGTCTCTCCTCCAAACCCATTGCTTTTGCAGCTTTAGTGTACTCTTCGTCGATCTCGGATTTAAGTTTCTCAATCATCTCATTAAGAACTTCACTCGAAAGCTCCACCTCCTCCTCTGAAGAGGTCTCCTTGGCTTTCAGAATCTGGTCCCTTAGCTTCTCAACCTCGCCCTCCAGCTTCAGGCTAGTGGAGGCTACAGCGTCCCTCCTCTTCATGTTGACTTTCTTCTCAGGCTCTACTGGAACACCCTCAATGAACACTCCGATCTTTCGGTACTTAGCCATCCTGTGCTTCAGCAGCTCTTCCCCACTCATTTTTCCGAATTCCTGAAGAACCCCAAAACAAAAGGTTAAAAAGTATTCTGATCCTTATCCAGCGTTGAGGCAAGTGTAACTATGCTTACACTCATGTTTTCATTGATAGCAATCTTTATCTGCTGCGACGTCCATGAAGGATCAGCATGGGCTCCACCAAGAGGCTCCTGTACAACATGCAAAAGAGAGTTACTCAGTGATCCAAAGCAACAAAAGAGGATAAAACAAATAGATCAGAGGTAGGTTTAGCTACAGGTATGATTCCATCGGCTACATTAAGCTTGACCAGCTCCTTGGATGTAATTCTAAGCTTTTCAGCAGCCTGCATACAAGAGATTCATTCAATTATAACATCAATTTTTACACGAACACCTAAACGAGTAGCAGAACAGAGTACAAACCTCAGGAGCAGCCTTGGACGTCTGCCACAAGATCGCTGCACAAGCCTCAGGACTACGAAAGCCAAAACAACAGACATACTCAATCAACCTGTAATAATATCATATCATCGTATCCACATTGGTGATTCTTTTTTTACCTGGCAACATAGAAAACTGCGTTTTCGAGCATCAACATTTTATTAGCACAGCCAATGGCTAAGGCACCACCAGAACCACCTTCCCCAATGACAATAGAAAGAATTGGCACTTTCAGGCCGAACATTGTCCTCAGATTGTTGGCAATCGCTTCACCCTATTATACAGAGAAGCATAAGATGTTGTGCTGCAGATAAACCACAAAAAAAAAAGACATTTCAAGTACCTGTCCTTGTTCTTCGGATTTAAGGTCTGCATAAGCTCCAGGAGTGTCGATGAATGTCACAATGGGGAAACCGTGATGGTCTGCGTAATACATCATCCGTAGTGCCTTCCTGTAACTGTTGTTGGCATTACAGAAAATTTGATGAGAGTGTTGTTGTTTACTCTGAAATGATTAGAAGTTCTTAGATAAAAAAAAAAAAACATACCCATGGGGAGTAGGCATCCCAAAGTTACGCATTATATTTTCTTTGGTGTTTCTACCTTTCTGGTGACCGATGAACATATATCTTTTGCCATCTATGGTTCCAATACCAGTCACAATGGCTGGATCATCATAACCCGCCCGGTCTCCATGAAGCTCCATAAACTGAAACAAGAGTAGAGAGTCTCAATCATGAACTTACACAAACTTTATACTTCCTCTGTTTGCACACATATTAAAAAAGAACATTTAGTTTTGTATATTTTTAAAATACACCTACCATATTTCAACTAATGGAAAAGTAAACAGGAGAATATAAAGAGTCACATGGTATATAAAGAATAAATTTTGCATCAAAATTCTAGAATAACACTTATTCTAGAACAGAGGGAGTATGACAAAAAAAAAGAGTACAGTAATGAGAGAGCAGACCTTGTCAGTGATGTTATGTATATGATCAAGGAAAGTAGGACGGTTGGGATGTCGTGCAATGTTCACACGTTGTATGGGAGTGAGATGCGTGTACAGATCTTTCAATGCCTGTCTATACTTAGTTTCCAAAGTGATAATCTGCTCAGTGAAGTCCAAACCAGTTTCACCCGCCATCTTTCTCACCTGCAAACACACAAAGGACCAATGTTAAAAGAGAAACTACACACCAAAACAACTACAACAATAGGATAGTATTGATTCTTACATCTACAATCTTCTTCTCGAGTTCAACAAGTGGTCTCTCGAAATCCAAAGTGACAGGCTTTTGTGCATTCCCCAAAGGTTTGAAAGTGGAGAGGTAAGACAAGACTCCTCCTTTGACGTTGGGGTCAGGATTGGCAGGCCAGGGATGATCAAACTTCTTACCTTTCTTGAGCCGAGCTGTCACATAGAGGTTACTCCTTGTGGTGGCTGTAACCATTGTTCTCCTCCCAAGGGTTCTCAATGAGACCCCACTAACACCATTGGTAGAACTACGCAAGTAATCCGAAGCAGAAGCTCCACCCAATGCTATGGATGAATGAGACATTGAAGCCATTTTTTTTTTGCTCAAACAGCTAAGGTTGGTTTCTTCAATTTAATTGAATGAATCAACTCCAAAACAGATCTCAATCCTCTAATTGAGTCAGTAAAGCTGCCAAAAAATCGAAAGCAATCAGACTGAAGCCAAGAGAGATCAAACTGAAGAACGCAAATCTCAATAGCAAAGGTCTAAACTTTATCAATAAATAACATAAACCCAGCTCAAGTAATGAATAATTCACCTTCAAAGACAAAACTAAAGAGATCCAAAGACAATGGAATCAGAAGGAGGAAAGTAGAGAGAGCATCGAAGAGATCGAAGTTGATTCTGTAATGAGAAAACAAGTGTAGGCGAGTGTGTGAGTGCGAGAGAGCGCGTGGGATTTTATGTCGATAATTCTTATGCAGATTTGATTGGGACGAAGGAAGAACACAACTGCATTGGCTTATTACCAATTTGCCAGAGGTATCCGGTTGGGTCGTTAAACCTCTTGCTCTTTGGCACGTGTGCACGTGATGCCTGGTCCGTGTGAGATTTATTAAAATATTTTTCTATTTTAACTTTTAGATACGTTCCGGTGGATTTGTTGGGGGTAGGTTTACGTGCCGGTGGTGTGTCATAATTTTTATTTTTATAATATTATATAAGTATAAATTCTGTAATAATATACTTAAAAATAATTAAAAATATAATATTATTTTTATTTTTAAATTATTGTTTATATATATATATTAATATTAATTTATTTATTTTACGGATTTGAATTCGGATCTGAATATTTGTCAAATATTATAATTTTTAACATTTGAATATTCAAAATCCTCTAATCGAGATACAAACAGTAAAATTATGGATCTGCTGGATTGTATATTTTACAAATAGAGTTTTGAGCTACCCTAAGGGTTTTGTGCTTCTTTTTCTTGTCTCTGAGATTTGAGTGACATGAATACAGATCTGGAGATGTTTTCCCCGACCAAGCCAGAGCCGACGTGTCTGATCATGTCACTCCCCGACGAAGTTGTAGTTGACATCATAGCCCGTGTCTCCACACGCTTTCATCCATCCATATCTGCTGTCAACAGGCGTTTCAGATCACTTGTTGCGTCGCCTGAACTTTACAAGGCGAGAAAATCCTTGTTAGGAGGCTGCAATGAACATTGTCTATATGTTATTCTTCAGAGCATGGGTGAGAATTCCGAAACCCGTGTATATAATCTCCGCCGTAAACCCGACGGGGGTCGCCGCTTGGTCCTTATCTCGTCGCTTCCTGCTATGCCTCTCGAAGCAAGCTTTGTAGCGGCGGCGGATTGTTCAGGGATACATGTGTTTGGTGGGTTTAGCCTTTATGACCGCAGAGAACAGTGTGCATTAAGCATAGACTGCAGATATCACACGGTGCAACCCTTACCAACCATGCCTGAACGCATGCATGGCACTCCTCTCGCTCACTTCATGGATGGGAAGATCTACTTACTTGGATATACTGATTATTACAAAAAGGTCACGGCTGTGTTCAATACAAAAACACAAACGTGGGAGCCTGAGATGACAGAGCCACACATCGAGCTACGACATGTGTTGCATGGACAGCATGGTTCTGTTAATAGCATTGTTTACGATGTTTCCAAGGAAACTAAATGGGAAACGAAGTGGATGCTGAAGTTTTACAAGTGGAAGAGCGTGTGTGTCATTGATGATGTGTTCTACTCCTATGATCGTCTTCACAACGAATTCAGAGCCTTTGACACAAAAGATAGGTATTGGAGAGAGATGAAAGGTATAAAAACATTGTTGCCTTGTAAGAAAAGTATAGTAGGGTGGCCAGGCGTTGTGAATTGCGGTGGGAAACTGCTTTTCTTGTATCAGAAAAGGGTTTGTAGAATAAAAGAGCTTTGGTGTGCAGAGATTGCATTGGAAAGACGTCAAGATGGTGAGATTTGGGGTAAAGTTGAGTGGTCTGATCTTGTAATTGTTGGGAATTTTTGCTTAATAGAATCTCTAGTTGTTATGTTTTGATGCATGAAGCTCTCCTTCATATAACTTAAGATTGTGTTTTGAAAATCTCTTTTCATCACTTTTTTTATTTCATAAATTATATGTTACGTTAAGTCAAATGTCATACAACTACAAAGGCGCTAGAAGAACCAGAGAAGCTTGTAATGGATCCTAGTAGTGACTTAGAAGCTCCGTAATGTCTTAATCTATAAACTCCAGACACTGCAGATTCAGGTATCCTCCACTCCACCGTGGCTTGGCTCTCAGGGCTAAGCTTCCCCGGTCTCGACCACTTAAACTTCACACTGAAGTCATCGTCATCATACACTGGCACCCACTTCTCTCCACGCAGCGTCTCCACAACAGCGAAAGATCCTTCAGTCATCAGGTCGTTTCTTGGACATCCCGACCAAAAAGTCGCGTTGACTTGTTGGCCTCTCACGAACGTTGACTTGGGAGGCACGTCAGCTTTAACATCACCAAAGCTGACTCCTATAGGAGTGGAGTCTACGACCACAGGGGAAAGTAAACTGATCTGGTTGTCTAAAAGGTCTGGTGGTAAGGGCCCACGTAGGAGTGTTTGACCGTTGACCAAAGCTGTGGCTAGTTTCTTGAATTCTTGGATATAAGCAGTGAGTGTGTGTGGGCCGTATAGCGTTGAAGCTCCCTCGTATCTTTGAACCTCGTACTCCTCGAAAGTGGCAATGTACTGAGAATACGTGTTGGTGAGACCTGCGATTACGACATGGAGGTTGTTGCTAAACTGCTTGCTGTCCAAAGAGATGAGAAAAGACTTCACAGCATCACGGAGACGCCTTCCAGCCATTGTGGTGAACTCTGTGTGATACAGTTATAAGCTTTCATTAAGGGGATAAAGAAGGTTTTATTATGAGAACAAAAGACAGTCTCATTGACAAACCTCCAGGGACACTGAGGATGACTAGTTGACCAATGTGAAACATCTGAACCGGAAGAATCGAAGGCTGCATGGTTCACGCAGTTAGCAAACCGTCAATAAGTTTTTAGAAAAGAGAGGATAGAGACACTCACAGCCCAGTCATATGGTGTCTTCATTTCACCAGTGTCAAGTAAAATAGGTTTTGGTTTTTGGCATTGGATCTGGTCAGGACCAGGAGTTGTTAACACGTTCCTCACTAATCTCCAAAACGCATTACCCTTTAAAGAAAAGAGACAGATACATAAGGAAGCAGATTCTTTTTGTTAGAGAGGAAGATTAGTCAAGAAGCTTAGTTTACCTTATCATCTCCTTGTTTGAAATCAAAAGCACCAGGACCATCAGTTGTTCCAGCAGCAAAACCAAACCCCATTGCAGCTGGACATGTCTTCACGGTCTCAGATCCACCACCTGCTTTAGGAACTGTGACTTCAAGGTTTGAGAAATCTACATACTCATGTTGATAACCAATTCTCCCTTGCAGCTTCTCAGTAGCTTTGTTGAATAGCCCCACCGCCATTTTGAATTGCCTTTCTCCAATGATACGTGTACTCTCAAACTCATCAGGGTACCCGGGACCACGGCCATAGCACAGTTCGTTCTTTCCATTGCATGTACTGTGATTGAAATCACAAGGCAGTCCAGTGTCGATGCAAAACGTACCAAGAACATTTGGACTCACGTCACCACAGTTTGATTGACAGAAGGCAGAAACGAATGACGCCTTTCTTACTCGGACTTTAGCATCAAGAGACTGTCCTCTAGATGACTTATAAGAAGCTGCAATATCCAAAAGCCTACTGTCTGAAAAGTAAACAAAACCACAACATTCATCATAATCAGTCTTGTCATAGAACTGCCACTTTAAGTAAGTAACTCAAAGAAAGACTCACGGTTTTGTCTCAGATCAGAGACAATGGTTGATACTCGGCGAGGGATCTTCTGTCCACTCTCAAACCAGTCCTCCATGAAACGCGCGGCTGCGCCTTTGTTATCTCCACTAATCAAAGAGTTAGTCCTGCTCATGGAAGTCCCATGAGTTGCAAACCAGTTAAAGCTTCCTATAGGCCCCAGCTTTGAATCAACAAACTTGAGCAGCGTCATTTCTTTGTCGACGTTATACTTATATTTACTCCTCTCATCTGCAGGATTGTTCAGATAAGAACTGGGGCTTCTGTTCACACCAGCATCCAAAAGATCTCCTAATATTCACACATATAAAGTGGTTTAGTTCAAGAAAAGACCATTAAAGAAGACGAAACAGAGTACCTTTGTTGACGAAAACAGAACCAGGACGTAGAGTTTGGTGAGCTTGCATGATGGCTTGTTCAATGCCATCAACGAGAACGTCAAAAGATTGACGAACGAATCCAAGAGATGTCACAATGTAAGTGACGTACTGAAGATACCCTCCTGGTCCAGCATGCGTGTGGATCCCACTTATTGCCACGTTCTTCTCTGCGTAAAGATCACCATATCTACAAATGAAACAGAGCTCTCGTATTATTACAACATTCTTTGTAGATTACTAGATACGGTTCAAAATAACACTAACACTCTGCTTATTGGTCGTACCTTGCCTTGAGTCGTTCAAGAACTTTGATGGTAACGATCTGAGAGGCCATACACGCGTCAAGATTCACAAACGCGACGCGGTTCCCTTGAGGCTCAGCGACGATGAAGGCACGAGCTCGTAGCCGGAAATGAATCCCTGACGCGATTTGCTCGGAGTTCGCGTATCCCATCATGTTGACGTCAGCGGCGGGACCAGTGATGTCATAGCTTCCCACGCCAATTAAGTACTCGGAAGATGATGAAAGAACCGCTCTAGACAAGAGAAGAAGAAAAAGAAGAGAGAGGAGAAACTGAAACGACAATGGAAGTGAGGCAGACATGGTTTTGGAGAGCTTGAAGGAATAAGAAGACAGAGTAATAGATCTTTAAGAGGAGATAGATTCATAACACGAGAAGTGATTGTGAGAGAGAATCCGCCATGAAAGATTGAAACTTTGCAAAAGCGTGAGTGGGAGAGAGAGTAAAGAAGGTGAAAATATTCAAAATGTGGACGCGAGTGGATGTCGGTAGTGAAACAACACACTCTGTCAAACCTTATTTATTCCACATTCATATACATAACTATCATATTAAAAAGTTCGAATTATGAAGATTAAGCTTACTACAAAGGCTACAAATATTCTTGGTTTGTAACCGCTATGATATTAAATATTAGCTTTTTTTTGGTTGTTGGCTGATAAAGCACCCATGTGATACAAAGGCTTGGAGCTACATACATCCATGTGAATGTGTTAATAATGTAAGAGCAAGATTAACCCTAAGAGCTCCTAATGGGTTCTTAGGTTTTTTTTTTTTTTTTTTGCTGGATTAAAAAAAAAAAAAAAAATTAGACCAATCGTAGGCCGCCACGTGTTGTGGGGCCCATGAACAGTCTAAGAACTAAGCTCTTGCAGAAGAATTTTAAGGTGTGGATTTTTATTTTTTGGTGGGCCCCACCCCTTAACAACCCACCTAAGAGCCACCATCAAAGGTGCTCTACTTGTCTTGGTGAACTCTTAAAGACATTGTCCATAAGTGGCAAGTGCAATAATTATTCTCTGATCTTACAAGTACTCGCAAAATCAGAGGTGGGTGAAAATCCTCAACCGCTTCACACATAGCACCTTTATTGCCCGATCTTATCTGGATCCGACCAGACTCAACCCGACAAGAAACACTCTTATGTAGCAATTGAGGTTTTAAAATTTTGATTTGATTAAATTGATTTGAACTAAAATAGTATAGAAATATCGAGGATTGGTTAGCGTATCATGTGAATGAAATTAGAGCACAAATTAAAATTATGTGAGGAAGTAAAATTATGTAGTGACTGTAAAACCATTAAACAAATCTTTCAAACTTTAAAAAACTTAAACACGGGTTGTCTCACCGAATAAAAGCCCATGAATCGAATCACTCGAATGAACACGTGTGAGAAACCTATAGCAGTGGGCCGGTCATGGGGTTAAATCTTCCTGTCTCTGTTTCGTGTAATGAAACTTGTGATTACGAGAAGAACGTAACAAAAAATAAGATCGGATTTGACTTTGGCGTTTCCTTCCTTACTCTGTAAGAAAAATCTCTTTCTTTCTTCTCTATATCGGTTTCTGAGAAGCAGAAAGAGCGATACAGAGAGAGATTCGTGATCAATGGAGAAGCCTCTGCTTTCAGGTATTCAAAAAAAAAAAGAACCTACCTTTCTCCTCCTCTGTTTATCAATTCTCTCATCACTTACGTGTCTTGTTTGAATCAGATAAAACGAAGGAATCGGAGAGATGGGATTCATACCAGTACCTTCAGAGAAACAGCTCCTCTGCTCGTAATAACGTTTCTTTCGCCGGAGCTGGCGTTACCGTCGAAGAAGTCCGTTCTGCTTCCGCTGTTTCTGATCCTCCGCCTCTCTATCCTCCCGTTCTAACCACCCCTGTTTCGTTGCCCACTCGTAAGTCTCGTCTCGTTCCCATATATGCTGCTTCTTCCCCTAGCTGTTGACTTTCATCCTTCGAATGTGAAAGTTTCATCCTTTTTGATGATCCATAGCTCTGTTTCTCGTTCTAATGTCCTTACCAAGCTTCTGACTTTCTTCTTTGGCGTTTCACAGCAGAAGCTATTGGCTATCCGAGTGCATCTGGAGCAGGTCATGAGCTTCAAAGGTAAGCCCATGGACAAAAGATTCCTACTTTTAATCTCAATCCTCTTGTTAGGATGCATCATGTTGAAAGTATTTACCTTTTTAATAGGCAGGTACTTGATGAGATTGAGATAAGAGAGCTGCTCATTGATCATATTGGCCATCGTTGCTGTTGGGGAAGCCGTCCTGCTCGCACTTGGAAGATTCGTGCTGTCGAAGACTGCAATGTCTATGTCGGAACTCTCGACACTTTCATTGAAGAGAGGGAAGCTTTAACACAGACAGTGCCTTTCACTGGTGGGAACTTCAACGGAAAGAAACATGGATCTGCACCTGAGTTATGGCAACTAGACCTGAGGTCTCAGTTTCCTACTCTCTTTGTCCCTTACAAAGAAACTCAAGTCCCGATTCCTCATTCTGAGACTGTTGACAAGTGCACAGGTACCAACAATATATTTATTTTATGTCCATGGTTATGGTAGATGATGCTGATTGAGGGCATTTTGATTAATAGGTTGCACAGGAAGAGGAGAAGTAGTATGTCCAACTTGCAATGCTGATGGAGAGCCTGGATTTTACAAGGAGAATCAGGTGATGAAGTGTTCTGCTTGTTATGGAAGAGGTTTGATTGCTCATAAAGATGGATCCGACACAATGTAAAGTCTCATGTCAATAACTCAAAACTTTCAGTCTGATGGTTGCATTTGCAAACTTTAAACCTTCTTTTTTTTCTTCACAGATGTGCAGATTGTAACGGTGAGGGAAAGCTTCCTTGTCCTAATTGCCAATCTTGCGGGTTAATCAAATGCCAGACTTGTAACGGTACTGGCTCTCTTCTGACAAGCAGTATCGCAGTTGTGAGATGGTAAGCTTTCATCAAATGTCTAAGACCTTGGTGTGGCTATTGAAAGCTCTGGTTGTGTTTTGACAGGAAGACTATGTCCAAGCGGAAGGTAAGTGCAACGAGAGGAGCTGGTTCTGTCCCAGAAGAGGTGTTTCACAGAGCAGAAGGTGTTCAGCTTTGCAACACACAAGCTTACCAGTGCACACCAGCTTACTTTGCAGACTCGTACTTTCTGAACAAGTTCTCCTCAGAAGTCATCTCGTTGAGAGCTGAAGTTCCACCAACGGCGAATGTGGTCTGCGAGAGACACGCCATCTCTGTTGTGCCTGTGACACGAGTCACTATGGAAGATCGTGGGAAAGCCTTCAACTTCTACATCATAGGTTTTGGTAAAGAGATTTACATGAAAGATTATTACCCAGCGAGGTTCTGCTGGGGTTTGTGTCCTTGTCTTGAGTGGTTAAAGGTTTGAAAACACACAGAGTTGGGTCTTTTGAACTCCTCTACTTTGAATGTAAGAAACAGAGAATAAGTGATTACATGTAAACAGAGCAGTAAACGTGTGGTTTATACATATATTGTGGTTTGATCAGGTCTGAAACTGTGAACATGATAGTCTTTATCATTTCTAAGAAGAGAGACAGAGAAATGAACCCAAAACCAAACCGTTTTTTTGCGGGAAAATTTCAGCCAAACCAATCTTACCAAATTCCAAACCGAAAACCGGAACTAAGGAAAAAAAAAATTTATCAGAGCCAGGTTTCGATCCTGGGACCTGTGGGTTATGGGCCCACCACGCTTCCGCTGCGCCACTCTGATTTATTGATTATTTATTGATTATAATATATTTTAAATTTAAATAAAATAAAATCCCAGTGTTCTCCATACGTTGAATAGTCGGGTCAACCCTCGGAAAAACCGGGTCTGGTTTAATCACATTTGCAGGCTTCGTGGCTCTTTTGCTTGTCTCTTTAACAAGATCTATAACCCTCTTCGATTCAATTCGAATCTCGCCGTCGATTGCGATTCACATGTAAGTATCTCTGTCTCAGTTTTGATGGTGGAAACGTCGATCTTTGCTTTGAAATCTGGTTTCCAGATTTGGTTAGCTTGAATTTAACTAGAAATCTTTTGAAGATGAGATTAGTATAGTTAACGATTGAATGTGAGCCAATCAATTTGGAGTTCTCTAGTTTCTGCACCTAAACGATCATCCGTGTTTAAGACAATGAAAATGCACGAGATAAATTGATAAAAATGGAATCTGTATGATTCATTCCTAATAACACTTATGCTGTTATACACAAACGCAATTATGTATGATTATTTCAAGTTGATCGTTCTCAACTATTGAGTGTTGTGTATTATTACAGAGGAAAAAGCATCATGGGATTCTGGACATTAATGGAAGGGTTGTTGCTATTCGCAAACGCACTTGCTATCCTCAACGAAGACCGTTTCTTAGCTCCAAGAGGATGGACACTCACAGAGCTTCACCAAACCGGTAAAAGAAACTCCCTCAAAGGCCAAATCGTTGGTCTCATCCACGCCTGCCACTACATGAGGCTTCCTCTCATGCTCTTTAACTTAATTGTCATCGTTTTTAAGCTTTTCTCCGGTTAAAAACAAAACTAAACCTGATTCTAATTATTCAATCCAATCACTTCTGTGTCAGGACAAGAACTTTGTCGTTGATTCATTAAAATTAAAACCTGGCATTGTATACATTATTGTTCTGAAAAAGACAAGTTCTTGAGATCAAAAGCTATAAACTTTGGTTGGATATAGAGTTTCTTCATTCAACAGGAATCATGACTTCGTTGGTCTTGAAAGGAGGTAACGTCCACGGCGGATTATACCTAGCAAGGATGAAATCTCCGGTGATCTTAAACCCATCTCTCTCGAGATCACTCGTCAGCTTCTTCACCTTCTCACTCACAACACTCTCACCCGCAGTTCCACTGAACGTAACCACGCCGTACTTTCTCCCTCCTTCCTCCCTAATCACCACCCTCTCATCAGTCGGACGCGGCGCATCCTCCGCCTTCTTGTACATCTCCGGCAACAGAAACTGCATCGTCACCGTCTTCTTCTTCTCCCCTCCTCCTCCTCCTTCCTTGGTCACAACCGGAGCAGTCATGGCGATCTTCTCTCCTTCCTTGGTGATCACCGGAGCAGTCATGGCGATTTTCTCAGGCTTCTGGTTCTCAGGCTTGCCGAACACTCCTATGTACTTGGCCAAGACAGTAAAGCCTCCGTCTTTGTTGTCTTTGAACTCAGAAGGATCGTAGGTGATCTCAGCCGCAACAGACGGTGGGTACTCACGGATCTCGTAACCGTCGCAGGATTTGACGACGGTGTACTTGGGAGTCTCCACAGAGATTTTACCAAATACCATTCCCATTGTGTAAAGCTTTACCAAATTAAAACGTTTCTCAAAGGTTTTGTTCTTAGCGGTTGTTAAACGCAAATGTGTGGTTAGCATTTTGACAAGGTGGTGTGTATATAACGAAGATGTGGATAAACTCAAATAGAAATGTTTGGATGTTACTGGAATCAAACATTCGAGAAGCTTGTAACGACGCGTCATTGTTATTTGTTACTATTTGCATGCTCAACAAGATTTGGACAGAAGCAGTTTGACACGTTTCTGTTTTGTGTGGGTCACAGAGTTTCTTCCTTCCTTCGGTACAAAGGCCCATCTCGTTGGAAAGGCCCATACTCGGTTGTTTCACAACGCACGTATGTTATAGTATCATCAAAGGTTAAGTCCTTTCCGTGTTATAGATTAAGATAATATGCGTTACCAAACAGAAGAGTAGGGTTTTTGTCTTGTCTTTTTAATTTGTTCTGAAGATCTGCTCGGCAATTTGACTGATTAGTGATGGCCTGATGGGTTAAGCTAGTTTAGCTTGATGATTCCAGAGTCTTGTTTTGTTCTTTCTAGTTTGAGCGTAGTGGAGCAATCGGTGATGAATTCCATGAAAAAATTGTTATCCTTGCACTTTGATTGCTAGTGAAGATAAAAATGGGGTTTTCGATTCTGAGATGCCTTCTCTCTTTTTCTTATTTTCGTTTGCGTGTTCTCTTATCAAGTATTCGTTTTGGTTTTGCATTCACTGATTGGATTGATGATTTATTAGTTTAAACTGCGTTATCTATCTGCAAATATCCTTCAAGGAGTTTGAAGAAACCATATAAACTGAGATCCAGCTTTTTCGTATTGTTCAACTTGTATTTTGGATAGCTTTAAAAGAGAAAATATTGGACAGCTTTTTTTAGTTGATGTTAGAAACAGATCGATGATGTTACTTAAAAAACTGCGTTATCTATCTTAAAACTCTCCGAAATAGGAGTTGCAGATACAATGAACTTAGACGAACCTCCTTCTGGAGATTTTGTTTCAACATCTTCGTCTGGCTCTGAAGCAGAAGTTGATTTGTTTGACATAGATTTTCTGAGCGAGAACTTTCCATTCTCGGAGATGCTTGTTGATTTCGATATTGCTTGTCAAGGAATGCCAGACACCTTGCCTGCCACAACCCTCAAACTGTTCCTTTCAGTTAGCCTAAGCAGGCTTCTAGTTATTTTGAAAGCTTTAACAGTAATGTAGATCACACAGTTTGTAAGAATGCAATACTTCATCTTTTGTTTGGCTCCTAACTAGTTCTTCGCGTAAGTGAATATGAGTTATATTTTTTCTTCAAGATATCCTTTACAACCAAAACTATCTGACTCAAGCCAAGTACTTCTTCATCTTCTCCACGTTTATCATAGCTTTCAATGTAAAGCAGAAGAAACCCTATGATGTGTAGTCTGTCTTATATTCAGAGATGCTATTGAGTGTATATTTCTGCTATCAAAAGATTCATATGCTAGCGCCTATCATATCAGTAACCAAGCATGTATGGACCTATACTAAGTGGTGACTTTAGAGTCACAGAGAATATAGCATCTCGAGTATTTTAACATGGCAAGACCAGTTACGTACATACAAAATGGTTCACTCTTCAGTTTGCAGAGTATTAGTTTGGGATACGGATCTAAGATGAATAGAAGTTGTGCCTAGGTGTGTTGTATGGAGTCCAACCGAGTACCAGTGGGATATTTTGGGGGACTTAATTGAATAATATTATAGACCTGAGAGAGAAATAGGATGAAGGGAAACTTGTAACTCAAGTTAGACCATAACTACTGATGAACATTATAATATAATTTCTTTGATAAAACATTTATGTAAATCATTTAAGCTGTCCACCTGAATTGGCTCACCGACTCACACCGGTCATATGTTTCTGCTGACCAAAAAAAGGAGTTAACATTTAGATACGTCCAGTTTCTGGTCTTTGTATAAACAACTTTTTCCAGTTTGAGCATGAAACTGTTGAGACTGAGCAGCTACTTGTGTTGTCGCTTTCGATGTTCATTAAGAACACACCATAAAGAGTTAAAGAGAAAAGAAAAAGAAACAGAAACTGTTTAGAACTGTGACTAAGATTGTTTACATCTGCCCAAGACCACCCATAATAATCCAACTCTGCTTAATTCCAAGGCAATATTGCTAATTACCATAGTCTAAGATCACAGTTTTGATGATAATCTAGAGCTTTTTGTTTAAATCAACAAATCGTCAAAGCTTGATACTTTTAGTCAACTCAAATAAGATAATGAACATGTTTAAAGTATCTGTAAAAAAAATTTATAGAAGAAAAATCCAAATATAAGATTCAAATGAAACAAGAATAGGTATGTCTTGTCCAGTAGAACCAGACCCACTAACTTGATTAACTGTTGTTTTCTTATTAATTCGTCAAAATTCGGTTCTACTCCTTTTTGTTTCTTTCTTTTATTCCTTTAATTTGGTTTCTGTCCATGGTGGTTCAACATTTTGACGTGGAAAATGAGATTCTCATTTCTTTTTAATTTTAATCTGTATGGCTTTATGAAAAAATCGTTATTCCTTGCTTGTTTGAAATATCTTTCTTCCTCATAAAAAGATAAATTTAATGTAAATCTTAGATCTGTTTTTTGGCTAGTCTCTTAACATTAAATAGTAGATATTGTTGCTTTTTATTGATGAACGCCTTCATACAAGATTGAAGTGGTATATACATGACTTCCATATATAATATCCCACCTGATGTTAAGATTTAGTGTAATTTTGTTAACATTAAAACACTATCAAACTTGGTTAAATGAATCAATTAAACTCCTAATAAAGAAGAAAACAACTCCTACAACAAAATGATTCAGAACCGAGAGAGTACATAAACCCAATCTTAAACCGTAGATTGTACCATTATACAAAAGTACAATTCAATCCAAAGAGATCTGGCCCTGATTAGATCGGTCGGAAGCAGGAATGAGTCAAAGTAAATCCAAAACTGGATAATTCTATATATAATGACATAAACACCCCTGTATTGTTTCTATTTATGCTTGTTTCTCAACAAGAATCGAGGACTGAATGGGTTTTTCAACTATGAAATTACTTTTTGGAAGAGATAATAATCCCGCAATATCAGCCGTTGGATGCGGTGCACATAGTAAGATGAAGAAGATCACGTCGCTTAAACGTTGTACAAAATCTCTCTACTCGGAACCAACATCCCTTAATATTGGTAGAAACTTGTTCCCTTTTACTTTTATTTTGGTTTCTCTTTAATCTGTTTCACTATTCTTTCTTTTGTTATATATATAACAATTGATTCTTGATCCAAGAACAACAATATCTTCTTCCTTCATGACATAGTGTCATTTTCACTCTGTTCTCAAGCTTCTTCCTGCTCCACCACCACCATCACTCACTCCTCTTTCAATTTCGTTACAAACTTTCTCACAAATTTTAAATAATTTTTAAAAAGTTTTTTAAGTTGGAGAAAATCACCAAATCCACCTAAACCCATTTCCTTAAATCATTTCATTTGCTATTACCGTGGCATTCAAGAAGAAAAAACACATAATCTTCCAACCTTAGTATTATAATGACAGAGATTGATTTAGAACAAGGAGCAGCGTACGGTTATCACCGACGGTCGTTCGGTGGAAGTGACGTCAGCGTATATTATTCAGACGGGGAGGACATGACGTCATGTTACTCTTACTTCTATTCGACGACGATAGGACCGTACGAGTACGAAGGAGGAGAGTCGAGGAAAGTGTCGTCGGTGATGGATGAAAATGACAATGATGAGGATGATGCGACGGCGCCGCCGGAGAAAGACTGTCGGATATGTCATTTAGGAGTGGAAACGAGCGGTGGAGGTGGGATGGAGTTAGGGTGTTCGTGTAAGGAAGATTTGGCTATTGCTCATAGACAATGTGCTGAAACTTGGTTCAAGATCAAAGGCGATAAGTTAGTAACCTTCTTTTACCTTCTATATTATTATTATTATTATTTTTTTGGGTTAATTGGTTTTACTTTTGTTTAATTTTCTTAATTATTTTTAAGAAAATAGAAATCTTGATTTTTTTTGTTAGATCATGTTGTTTTTTCTAACATATATTTTTTATTGAAACAGAATCTGCGAGATTTGCCAATCGGTAGCGAAAAACGTGGGAGGTGCGAACGAGATTGTTACGTTAACAGTGGACGAAAGAGAGGTGAGAAACGGTGAGGAAACGGTGGTGGTGGGAGGAGGAGGAGCAACGACGGCGATAGAGAACAGGTGGCAGCCACAGAGAATGGTGAATATAGTGTTAGCTTGTATGGTCTTTGGCTTCGTCGTATCATGGTTCTTCCACTTCCATGTTTCATCTTCTTCTGATTGAACCTCTCAATACACATTGCATTCAAACAACATTTCGATTCTTTGTATTAATATAAACAAACAGAAAACGTTTACTCTTGCAACCAAAACCTTTTTGTTATAAATAAATAAAGGTTTTAGGCTCGATACGTAAATAATCACACGCACAAAGATCAAACACAGTTTCTTGTAACAAAATTGACCTAAAAAATAAAAATAAACAAACGTGATCCAACATAAGTTGATTACTTGGAAAACAAGGAACTGAAAAAAATGTACAGAATAGCATAACCATAACATCTCTCTACGAGTGTTCTTTCTGGGATAATGAACAACATGTCTTCATGACCCCATTGATTAGCTGTATTCATATATAGAGTTCTTGTCTTAAATCTAGTTCGAGTTTTCATCCGCCATTCATTGAGTTATCAGTGTGAACTCCGTTGCTATCTATCTTCCCGTTCACTTGAGCCCTTGGTCTCTAAACAAAACCCAAAGGAAAAAACATTAAAGATGATTGGTTCAGATTGAGAAAGAGAACAAAAACAAGCTCAGATGGCTTACCCAGTCAGCAGCAGGATCAACACCGTTCCCATTCAACAGCTTGTGGTTCTCTTCTTTAGTCCTCTCTTTCGAGATTACTGGGAGCAACACCGTAGTCCGATCTGGTAACTCTGAAGTATGGACAGTTAAAGAAGATATGAGAAAGCGAGTCTCTGCCAAAACAAGATAGCAAGTGTGTTTCAGTTCTGTAATCAAACCTGGTAGTTTCTTGTCCAGACAAAACACAACCAAATTAACAGTGTACCTAAACGGAGAAAAGAATCAGAAAGAACAAAGTCATTATCTTTTTTTTTATTCATAGAAATATGTTGGTTGAGGTAACTTTGTCTTGCGTGATAGTAAAGAAAGATCCATACCACGCAACAACAACATCGACAGTGTAATGTTTACGAGAGGCAATGATCAAGAGGCTCTGCACGAATGCAATGAGCCACCCAAACAGCTTTATGAACCTGAAACATAGTAGAAACAGAAGCTTATGCAGAGATGTCTTTTACAAAGTGTTGATGAAGTGTTTATTTTACCTTTTAGAGCCGTACTTCTGGTAAGCGAGGACAAAGACTAGAGTGAATATCATATGCGATGAGAAGATCAGGTCTCCACATCCGTACATCACCCCATGAGCTGATGAGATCATCATCATCATCATCACATGAGAGCATAAGCAAAACAAAGAAGATGCGTGTGAATGCAGCAGACTCACGGTTAATCTCGAGAACCTCAAGAGCGCTTTTGGGCCATGGCAACGTGGAAACTTTAGATCCCTGTGTAGCAAAAGTGGGAACAACATAAGCTTAAAATCACTCAGACACACAGATGAGAGACTTTGTGTGTGGTTCACATCTCAGTTGGTTTACCTCGCGACAGTGATAGTTTGGGCCAGGAAGCTGAGTCGAATAGAAAGTTATAACACGGAGAAACTGACATGCCTGAAAAACAGAAACAACTTCAAAACTGACAAGATAAAAGTAATC
>MU108535.1:0-15098 GCA_012274485.2 Sinapis alba
TCAGCCAGCCAGATCAAGCTCAGTGCAGCTCACACTCGACCAGGTCAGCTACAGCAGCTGGACCACAAGTCTAGGGCAGCTCCAGTAGCTGGACCACTAGCTCACCTAGCTGGGGCAGCTAGCAACCAGCTCACCTCAGCTGGGCGAAGGGTTTGGGTCCTGGTCATGGGACCCGGGTCAGGGGCGGTTATGGTGCCGATCAGGGAGGTCAAGGGGGGTCCGACCATTTGGGGCCTTGAACGAGTTGGCCGAGTAGCAGGCAGGACCAGGAGCTTGCCATCGAAGAGATAAGGGTGAAACGGGACGGTTAGAGGCGGTTTGGGCGAAGGGGTGCAAGTGATGCAAGTTGCACCCATTCGGCCAACAGGTTGTGCCTGTTTGTCCAGGCGGTTGGGGGTCGGTTCTGGCCTATAAATACAGACCCTAGGGATCCATATTTGACACAATTTCCTCTAAGGAAAACTCTGCCCAAATCGAGACAGAGAAATACAAGAGAGAAAGAGTTCGATCAAAGGCTTGCCGTGAGAGTTGGTGGTTGATTCCGATCAAGAGATCGATTAAGAATGGGAACAAGAGGCAAGGAGAAGGATGTGGAGAAGGGCATGAGCACTCCAGAGCGCACGCCCAAGGTGAGTGGGAAGGACCGATCCATCCTACCATGGCCGCGGCTTGATGCTGAAGGGCCATGGGTGGGTCGACGGTTCCAAACCCATTTCTTCCCATTTACATATTTGATTTCTTCTTCTTCTTGTATGTTCTGTAAGTGGATGGTGTGATCAACTGGCGTGACTGGACCAAGGCTTTGGCCGGTCCAGGCGCATAGTCCTTGGCCTTAGGCCGTACTGGTCTTGGTCGGGTTCTATATGTTCCAGTGGGATTCATTGAATTCCGACCATGGATTCCTCTTAGTGGGGATTTATCACGAATTATCAAGGGTTTTATTAGGTTTTACCTAATTGATTCATGGAAGGTTAGTTATGGCCAATTTGGCCGGTTAAGGCCGAGATCAATAGGATCGAGGCCGATCCTTTTGATTCTGATTGTGGATCATTCCTAATCAGGATTTTTAGGGAATTGTCATGAATTTTATTTAGTTTTTGGAGGTTTATTTAGATAGGATAGATTGGGAAGCCAACCATGGCCGATTGGAGTTAGTGTGGACTAAGGGATGGTCCGCATGGAATCAGTCAGGCCGTGCGATGGGCGATGGTCCAGGACGTTCTGAGGATCGTCCTGGATGAGGCCGCGTGCCTTGTGAATTAAGAAAATAGATTGTAGAGTAGATAATAGAAGGACCGAACCATGCAAGTAGAATTGATATGTTAGGTTATCGGATTGTACTCATACATATGTCTTGTGATGGTGTGTTCACAGGATCAGACCAGGACCGTGGCAAGGCCAAGGAACCATGAAGACCTTAGCCGAGGATGGATGTGTGGGTTGTGGGATAGTTTAGTTAGTATAAACATTTGAACTTATAATAGCCTATTGTGCAACTGAATCTATGTATTGGATCACAAGTTTTCATATCAATAAAGATACACTTTCTCTTATCTGATTAGACTTAGGAATCGGTATACTTGAACCTCATATGATTGAAAATGGACTTAGATGATTATGGAACCTTTAAAATGAACAAAAATTACATAAGTAAGCAAAGTAAGACTGCGGGTCCTAGTTGGGTCCTTTGGGCCAGGATCGGGTCTTACAAATCGACTCATACGTACTGGTAGGCTGATATGATCAGCCTTATCCAAACTGAATGGAAGGATTTAACTCAGCGGACCATGGACTGTCTGGACTGGTCCCAACAGTACATGAAAAAAGACCCATACGTACTTATAGGCTGGTACGATCAGCCATTAATACTGCCTGGAAGGACCAAGGACTGTCTAGACTGGTCCATCGGTCCATGAAAAATTGACCCATACGTACTGAGAGGCTGAAATGATCAGCCTTATCCAAACTGAATGGAAGGATTAACTCAACGGACCATATACTGTTGTGACTGGTCCCATCTGTACATGAAAAATGACCCATACGTACTGATTGGCTGATACGATCAGCCATTCATACTGCCTGGAAGGACCAAGGAATGTCCAGACTAGTCCATCAGGCCATGAAAAATCCACTCATACGTACTGATAGGCTGATATGATCAACTTTAACCGTACTGAAAGGATGGATTTAACTGAACGGACTATGGACTGTCCAAACTGGTCCCATCAGTACATGAAAAATGACCCATACATACATATGATACGATCAGCCATCCGTAATGTCTGGGTGGACCACCGACTGTCCAGCCTGGTCCATTAGGCCATGAAAAATCAACCCATACGTACTGACAGGCTGATATGATCAGCCTTAACCATACTGAATGGAAGGATTTAACTCAACGGACCATGAACTGTCTGGACTAGTCCCAACAGTACATAAAAAATGACCCATAGGTACTTATAGGCTGGTACGATCAGCCATCCGTACTGCCTGGAAGGACCAAGGACTGTCCAGACTGGTCCATCAGGCCATGAAAAATTGACTCATACATACTGTTAGGCGGATATGATCAGCCTTAGCCATATTGAATGGAAGGATTTAACTTAACGAACCATGGACTGTCCGGACTGGTCCCATCAGTACATGAAAAATGACTCATACGTACTGATAGGCTGATAAGATCATCCATCAGTACTGCCTTGAAGGACAAAGGACTGACGAGACTGGTCCATCAGGCCATGAAAAATCGACTCATACGTACTGGTAGGCTGATATGATCAGCCTTATCCAAACTGAACGGAAGGATTTAACTCAGCGGACCATGGACTGGTCCCAACAGTAAATGAAAAATGACCCATACGTACTTATAGGCTGGTACAATCAGCCATCCGTACTGCCTGGACGGATTAAGGATTGTCAAGACTGGTCCATCATGCCATGAAAAATCGACTCGTACGTACTGATAGGCTGATATGATCAGCCTTAACCGTACTAAATGGAAGGATTTAACTCAACGTACCATGGACAGTCCGGACTGGTCCCAACAGTACATGAAAAATGACCATACGTACTGATAGGCTGGTACGATCAGCCATCTGTACTGCCTGGAAGGACCAAAAAACTTTCCAGACTGGTCCATCAAGCCATGAAAAATCGACCCCTACGTACTGATAGGCTGAAATGATCAGCCTTATCCAAACTGAATAGAAGGATTTAACTCAGCGGACCATCGACTGTCTGGACTTGTCCCATCAGTACATGAAAAATGACCCATACGTACTGATAGAATGATACGATCAGCCATCCATAATGCCGTGAGGACCAATGTCTGCCTAGACTGGTCCAACATGCCATGAAAAATTGACCCATACGTACTGATAGGCTTATATGATAAGCCTTCTCCGTACTGATGGAAGGATTTAATTCAACGGACCATGGACTGTCCATACTGGTCCCATTGGTACATGAAAAATGACCCGTACATACTGATAGGCTGGTACGATCAGCCATTTATACTGCCTGGAAGGACCAAGGACTGTCTAGACTGGTCCATCGGTCCATGAAAAATCGACCCATACGTACTGGTAGGCTGAAGTGATCAGCCTTATCCAAACTGAATGGAAGGATTTAACTCAACGGACCATGGACTGTTGTGACTGGTCCCATCAGTACATGAAAAATGACCCGTACGTACTGATAGGCTGATACGATCAGCCATTCATACTGCCTGGAAGGACCAAGGAATGTCTAGACTGGTCCATCAGGACATGAAAAATCCACTCATACCTACTGATAGGCTGATATGATCAACTTTAACCGTACTGAAAGGAAGGATTTAACTCAATAGACTATGGACTGTCCAAACTGGTCCCATCAGTACATGAAAAATCACCCATACATACATATAGGCTGACATGATCAGCCATCCGTAATGTCTGGGTGGACCAACGACTGTCCAGCCTGGTCCATTAGGCCATGAAAAATCAACCCATACGTACTGATAGGCTGATATGATCAGCCTTAACCATACTGAATGGAAGGATTTAACTCAGCGGACCATGGACTATCTGGACTGGTCCCAACAGTACATGAAAAATGACCCATAAGTACTGATAGGCTGGTACGATCAGCCATCCGTACTTCCTTGAAGGACCAAGAACTTTCCAAACTGGTCCATCAGGCCATGAAAAATTGACCCATACGTACTGATAGGCTGAAATGATCAGCCTTATCCAAACTGAATGGAATGATTTAACTCAACGGACCATGGAATGTCTGGGCTGGTCCCATCAGTACATGAAAAATGACCCGTATGTAATGATAGAATGATATGATCAACCATTTGAACTGCCTGGAAGGACCAAGGACTGTCCAGACTGGTCCATCGGGTCATGAAAAATCGACACATACGTACTGATAGGCTGAAATGATCAGCCTTATCCAAACTGAATGGAAGGATTTAACTGAACGGACCATGGACTGTCCGGACTGGTCCAAACAGTACATGAAAAAGACCCATACGTACTGATAGGCTGTTACGATCAGCCATCCGTTCTGCCTGGAAGGACCTAGGACTGTCCAGACTGGTCTGTCAGGCCAAGAAAAATCAAACCATACGTACTGATAGGCTGAAATGATCAGCCTTATCCAAACTGAATGGAAGGATTTAACTCAACTGACCATGGACTGTTTGGAAAATGACCCGTACGTACTGATAGGCTTGTACGATCAGCCATTCGTACTTCCTGGAAGGACCAAGGACTGTCTAGACTGGTCCATTGGTCCATGAAAAATCGACCCATACGTACTGATAGGCTGAAATGACCAGCCTTAACCGTATTGAATGGAAGGATTTAACTCAACGGACCATGGATTGTCTGGACTAGTCCCATAAGTACATGAAAAATGACCCATACGTACTGATAGGCTGATACGATCAGCCATTCAAACTGCCTGGAAGGACCAAGCAATGTCCAAACTGGTCCATAAGACCATGAAAAATCCACTCATACGTACTGATAGGCTGATATGATCAACTTTAACCGTACTGAAAGGAAGGATTTAACTGAACGGACTATGGGCTGTCCAAACTGGTCCCATCAGTACATGAAAAATGACTAATACATACATATAGGCTGATACGATCAGCCATCCGTAATGTCTGGGTGGACCACCGACTGTCCAGCCTGGTCCATTAGGCCATGAAAAATCAACCCATACGTACTGATAGGCTGATATGATCAGCCTTAACCATACTGAATGGAAGGATTTAACGCAACGGACCATGAACTGTCTTGACTAGTCCCAACAGTACATGAAAAATGACCCATACGTACTTATAGGCTGGTACGATCAGTCATCCGTACTGCCTGGAAGGACCAAGGACTGTCCATACTGGTCCATCATGCCATGAAAAATTGACTCATACGTACTGATAGGCTGATATGATCAGCCTTAGCCATATTGAATGGAAGGATTTAACTCAACGGACCATGGACTGTCCGGACTGGTCCCATCAGTAAATGAAAAATAACCCATACGTACTGGTAGGTTGATAACATCATCGATCAGTACTGCCTTGAAGGACAAAGGACTGACCAGACTGGCCCATCAGGCCATGAAAAATCGACTCATACGTACTGATAGGCTGATATGATCAGCCTTATCCAAACTGAATGGAAGGATTTAACTCAGCGGACCTGGACTGGTCCCAACAGTAAATGAAAAATGACCCATACGTACTTATTGGCTGGTACAATCAGCCATCCGTACTGCCTGGAGGGATTAAGGACTGTCCAGACTGGTCCATCATGCCATGAAAAATCGACTCGTACGTACTGATAGGCTGATATGATCAGCCTTAACCGTACTAAATGGAAGGATTTAACTCAACGGACCATGGACAGTCCGGACTGGTCCCAACAGTACATGAAAAATGACCCATACGTACTGATAGGCTGGTACGATCAGCCATCTGTACTGCCTGGAAGGACCAAGAACTTTCCAGACTGGTCCATCAGGCCATGAATAATCGACCCCTACGTACTGATAGGCTGAAATGATCACCCTTATCCAAACTGAATGGAAGGATTTAACTCAGCGGACCATCGACTGTCTGGACTCGTCCCATCAGTACTTGAAAAATGACCCATATGTACTGATAGAAAGATACGATCAGCCATCCGTACTGCCGTGAGGACCAATGTCTGCCTAGACTGGTCCAACATGCCATGAAAAATTGACCCATACGTACTGATAGGCTTATATGATCAGCCTTATCCGTACTGAATGGAAGGATTTAATTCAACGGACCATGGACTGTCCATACTGGTCCCATTGGTACATGAAAAATGACCCGTACATACTGATAGGCTGGTACGATCAGCCATTTATACTGCCTGGAAGGACCAAGGACTGTCTAGACTGGTCCATTGGTCCATGAAAAATCGACCCATACGTACTGATAGGCTGAAATGATCAGCCTTATCCAAACTGAATGGAAGGATTTAACTCAATGGACCATGGACTGTCCGGACTGGTCCCAACAGTACATGAAAAAAGACCCATACGTACTGATAGGCTCGTACGATCAGCAATCCGTATTGCCTGGAAGGACCAAGGACTGTCCAGACTGGTCCATCAGGCCACGAAAAATCGACTCATACGTACTGATAGGTTGATATGATCAGCTTTATCCAAACTGAATGGAAGGATTTAACTCAGCGGCCATGGACTGTCTGGACTGGTCCCAACAGTACATGAAAAATGACCCATACGTACTCATAGGCTCGTACGATCAGCCATCCGTACTGCCTGGAAGGACCAAGGACTGTCCAGACTGGTCCATCAGGCCATGAAAAATCGACCCATACGTACTAATAGGCTTATATGATCTGCCTTATCCAAACTGAATGGAAGGATTTAACTCAGCGGACCATGGACTGTCTGGACTGGTCCCAACAGTACATGAAAAATGACCCATACATACTTATAGGCTGGTACGATCGGCCATTTATACTGCCTGGAATGACCAAGGACTGTCTAGACTGGTCCATCGGTCCCTGAAAAATTGAGCCATACGTACTGATAGGCTGAAATGATCAGCCTTATCCAAACTGAATGGAAGTATTAACTCAACGGACCATATACAGTTGTGACTGGTCCCATCAGTACATGAAAAATGACCCATACGTACTGATAGGCTGATACGATCAGCCATTATACTGCCTGGAAGGACCAAGGAATGTCCAGACTGGTCCATCAGGCCATGAAAAATCCACTCATACGTACTGATAGGCTAATATGATCAACTTTAACCATACTGAAAGGAAGGATTTAACTCAACGGACTATGGACTGTCCAAGCTGGTCCCATCAGTACATGAAAAAAGACCCATACATACATATATGCTGATACGATCAGCCATCCGTAATGTCTGGGTGGACCAACGACTGTCTAGCCTGGTCCATTAGGCCATGAAAAATCAAACCATACATACTGATAGGCTGATATGATCAGCCTTAACCATACTGAGTGGAAGGATTTAACTCAGCGGACCATGGACTGTTGTGACTGGTCCCATCAGTACATGAAAAATGACCCATACGTATTGATAGGCTGATACGATCAGCCATTCATACTGCCTGGAAGGACCAAGGAATGTCTAGACTGGTCCATCAGGACATGAAAAATCCACTCATACCTACTGATAGGCTGATATGATCAACTTTAACCGTACTGAAAGGAAGGATTTAACTCAACAGACTATGGAATGTCCAAACTGGTCCCATCAGTACATGAAATATGACCCATACATACATATAGGCTGACACGATCAGCCATCCATAATGTCTGGGTGGACCAACGACTGTCCAGCCTGGTCCATTAGGCCATGAAAAATCAACCCATACGTACTGATAGGCTGATATGATCAGCCTTAACCATACTGAATGGAATGATTTAACTCAACGGACCATGGACTGTCTGGACTGTTCCCAACAGTACGTGAAAAATGACCCATACGTACTTATAGGCTGGTACGATCAGCCATCTGTACTGCCTGGAAGGACCAAGGACTGTCCATACTGGCCCATCAGGCCATGAAAAATTGACTCATACGTACTGATAGGCTGATATGATCAGCCTTAGCCATATTGAATGGAAGGATTTAACTCAACGGACCATGGACTGTCCGGACTGGTCCCATCAGTAAATGAAAAATAACCCATACGTACTGATAGGCTGATAAGATAATCGATCAGTACTGCCTTGAAGGACAAAGGACTGACCAGACTGGCCCATCAGGCCATGAAAAATTGACTCATACGTACTGATAGGCTGATATGATCAGCCTTATCCAAACTGAATGGAAGGATTTAACTCAGCGGACCATGGACTGTCTGGACTGGTCCCAACAGTAAATAAAAAATGACCCATACGTACTTATAGGCTGGTACAATCAGCCATCCGTACTGCCTGGAAGGATTAAGGACAGTCCAAACTGGTCCATCATGCCATGAAAAATCGACTCGTACGTACTGATAGGCTGATATGATCAGCATTAACTGTACTAAATGGAAGGATTTAACTCAACGGACCATGGACAGTCCGGACTGTCCCAACAGTACATGAAAAATGACCCATACGTACTGATAGGCTGGTATGATCAGCCATCTGTACTGCCTGGAAGGACCAAGAACTTTCCAGACTGGTCCATCAGCCCATGAAAAATCGACCCATACTTACTGATGGGCTGAAATGATCAGCCTTATCCAAACTGAATGGAAGGATTTAACTCAACGGACCATCGACTGTCTGGACTGGTCCTATCAGTACATAAAAATGACCCATACGTACTGATAGAATGATACGATCAGCCATTTGTACTGCCTGGAAGGACCAACGACTGTCCAGACTGGTCCATCGGGCCAGGAAAAATCGACCCATACGTACTTATAGGCTGAAATGATCAGCCTTATCCAAACTGAATGGAAGGATTTAACTCAATGGACCATGGACTGTCCGGACTGGTCCCAACAGTACATGAAAAAAGACCCATATGTACTGAAAGGCTCGTACGATCAGCCATCCGTATTGCCTGGAAGGACCAAGGACTGTCCAGACTGGTCCATCAGGCCACGAAAAATCGACTCATACGCACTGATAGGTTGATATGATCAGCTTTATCCAAACTGAATGGAAGGATTTAACTCAGCGGCCATGGACTGTCTGGACTGGTCCCAACAGTACATGAAAAATGACCCATACGTACTCATAGGCTCGTCATTCAGCCATCCGTACTGCCTGGAAGGACCAAGGACTGTCCAGACTGGTCCACCAGGCCATGAAAAATCGACCCATACGTACTAATAGGCTTATATGATCTGCGTTATCCAAACTGAATGGAAGGATTTAACTCAGCGGACCATGGACTGTCTGGACTGGTCCCAACAATACATGAAAAATGACCCATACGTACTTATAGGCTGGTACGATCAGCCATTTATACTGCCTGGAATGACCAAGGACTGTCTAGACTGGTCCATCGGTCCCTGAAAAATTGACCCATACGTACTGATAGGCTAAAATGATCAGCCTTATCCAAACTGAATGGAAGGATTAACTCAACGGACCATATACAGTTGTGACTGGTCCCATCAGTACATGAAAAATGACCCATACGTACTGATAGGCTGATACGATCAGCCATTCATACTGCCTGGAAGGACCAAGGAATGTCCAGACTGGTCCATCAGGCCATGAAAAATCCACTCATACGTACTGATAGGCTGATATGATCAACTTTAACCATACTGAAAGGAAGGATTTACTCAACGGACTATGGACTGTCCAAGCTCGTCCCATCAGTACATGAAAAATGACCCATACATACATATATGCTGATACGATCAGCCATCCGTAATGTCTGGGTGGACCAACGACTGTCTAGCCTGGTCCATTAGGCCATGAAAAATCAACCCATACGTACTGATAGGCTGATATGATCAGCCTTAACCATACTGAATGGAAGGATTTAACTCAGCGGACCATGGACTGTCTGGACTGGTCCCAACAGTACATGAAAAATGACCCATACTTACTGATAGGCTGGTACGATCAGCCATCCGTACTTCCTTGAAGGACCAAGAACTTTCCAAACTGGTCCATCAGGCCATGAAAAATCGACCAATACGTACTGATAGGCTGAAATGATCAGCCTTATCCAAACTGAATGGAAGGATTTAACTCAACGGACCATGGAATGTCTGGACTGGTCCCATCAGTACGTGAAAAATGACCGGTACGTAATGATAGAATGATACAATCAACCATTTGTACTGCCTGGAAGGACCAAGGACTGTCCAAACTGGTCCATCGGGTCATGAAAAATCGACCCATACGTACTGATAGGCTGAAATGATCAGCCTTATCCAAACTGAATAGAAGGATTTAACTCAACGGACCATGGACTGTCCGGACTGGTCCCAACAGTACATGAAAAAGACCCATACGTACTGATAGGCTATACGATCAGCCATTCAAACTGCCTGGAAGGACCAAGCAATGTCCAGACTGGTCCATCAGGCCATGAAAAATCCACTCATACGTACTGATAGGCTGATATGATCAACTTTAACCGTACTGAAAGGAAGGATTTAACTCAACGGACTTTAACTCAAATGACCTATACATACATATAGGCTGAGACGATCAGCCATCCGTACTGTCTAGGTGGACCAACGACTGTCCAGCCTGGTCCATTAGGCCATGAAAAATCAACCCATACGTACTGATAGGCTGATATGATCAGCCTTAACCATACTGAATGGAAGGATTTAACTCAGCGGACCATGGACTGTCTGGACTGGTCCCAACAGTACATGAAAAATGACCCATACGTACTTATAGGTTGGTACGGTCATCAATCTGTATTTCCTGGAAGGACCAAGGACTGTCCAGACTGGTCCATCAGGCCATGAAAAATTGATCCATATGTACTGATGGGCTTATATGATCAGCCTTATCTGCCATGAATGGAAGGATTTAACTAAACGGACCATGGACTGTCCATACTGGTCCCATTGATACATGAAAAATGACCCGTACATACTGATAGGCTGGTACGATCAGCCATTTATACTGCCTGGAAGGACCAAGGACTGTCTAGACTGGTCCATCGGTCCATGAAAAATCGACCCATACGTACTGATAGGCTGAAATGATCAGCCTTATCCGAACTGAATGGAAGGATTTAACTCAACGGACCATGGACAAGCCAAGCTGCTCCCATCAATACATGCAAAATGACCCATACATACATATATGCTGATACGATCAGCCATCCGTAATGTCTGGGTGGACCAACGACTGTCCAGCCTGGTCCATTAGGCCATGAAAAAGAGTTATTCTTGGGTTCACCATCCTATCAAAATTTGCCACATCATAACATATTTTTAAAATTAAAACGATAAAAATAAATAAAAAACAGCAAAAATTAAAAAAAAATTACGTTGTTAATACTGTCGGTAAAACCTTAAACCATAAATAATAAACTCTAAACACTAAACCCTAAACCCTAAATACTAAACCCTAAACCCTTGGGTAAACCCTAAACCCTTGGGTAAATCCTAAACCCTTGGGTAAATCTTAAATCTTAGGGTAAACCCTAAATAAAAAATAAACTCTAAACCCTAAACACTAAACTCTAAACACTAAACACTAAACCATAAACACTAAATACTAAACCCTAAACACTAAACCATAAACCCTTAGGTAAATCCTAAACCCTTAGGTAAATCTTAAATCTTAGGATAAACTCTAAATAGTAGTAATAGGGTTTACTTTAGGATTTAGGATTTACCCAAAGATTTAAGGTTTACCCAAGGGTTTAGGGTTCAACCAAGGGTTTAGTGTTTAGGGTTTAGGGTTTAGTATTTAGGGTTTAGAGTCTAGTATTTATGATTTAGAGTTTTTGAGGGTTTAGAGTTTTGTGTTTAAGATTTAGAGTCTAGTGTTTAGGATTTAGGATTTTAAACGGTGTTAGCAACGTTAATTTTTTTTTTAATTTCCATTATTTTTCTATTTTTTAACATTTTTTCTTTTAAAAAACACAATATGACATGTCAAATTCTAATTGGGTGGTGAACCTAGAGGTTCACCCTAGGGGGTGAACCCAAGAAAAACTCCATGAAAAATCAACCATACGTCATCATAGGCTGATATGATCAGCCTTAACCATACTGAATGGAAGGATTTAACTCAGCGGACCATGGACTGTCTGGACTGGTCCCAACAGTACATGAAAAATGACTCATACGTACTGATAGGCTGGTACGATCAGCCATCCGTACTTCCTGGAAGGACCAAGAACTTCCAGACTGGTCCATCAGGCCATGAAAAATCGACCCATACGTACTGATAGGCTGAAATGATCAGCCTTATCCAAACTGAATGGAAGGATTTACCTCAACGGACCATGGACTGTCTGGACTGGTCCCATCAGTACATGAAAAAAGACCCATACGTACTGATAGGCTCGTACGATCAGCCATCCGTACAGCCTGGAAGGACCAAGGACTGTCCAGACTTGTCCATCAGGCCAAGAAAAATCAAACCATACGTACTGATAGGCTGAAATGATCAGCCTTATCCAAACTGAATGGAAGGATTTAACTCAATGGACCATGGACTGTTCGGACAGGTCCGATCAGTACATGAAAAATGACCCATACGTACAGATAGGCTTGTACGATCAGCCATTCGTACTTCCTGGAAGGACCAAGGACTGTCTAGACTGGTCCATTGGTTCATGAAAAATTGACCCATACGTACTGATAGGCTGAAATGATCAGCCTTATCCAAATTGAATAGAAGGATTTAACTCAACGGACCATGGATTGTCTGGACTGGTCCCACCAGTACATGAAAAATGACTCATAAGTTCTGATAGGCTATACGATCAGCCATTCAAAGTGCCTGGAAGGACCAAGCAATGTCCAGACTGGTCCATCAGGCCATGAAAAATCCACTCATACGTACTGATAGGCTGATATGATAAACTTTAACCGTACTGAAAGGAAGGATTTAACTCAACGGACTTTAACTCAAATGACCTATACATACATATAGGCTGATACGATCAGCCATCCGTACTGTCTAGGTGGAAAAACGACTGTCCAGCCTGGTCCATTAGGCCATGAAAAATCAACCCATACGTACAGATAGGCTGATATGATCAGCCTTAACCATACTGAATGGAAGGATTTAACTTAGCGGACCATGGACTGTATGGACTGGTCCCAACAGTACATGAAAAATGACCCATACGTACTGATAGGCTGGTACGATCAGCCATCCGTACTTCCTGGAAGGACCAAGAACTTCCAGACTGGTCCATCAGGCCATGAAAAATCGACCCATACGTACTGATAGGCTGAAATGATCACCCTTATCCAAACTGAATGGAAGGATTTAACTCAACGGACCATTGACTGTCTGGACTGGTCCCATCAGTACATGAAAAATGACCCATACGTACTGATAGAATGATACGATGAACTATTTGTACTGCCAGGAAGGACCAAGGACTGTCCAGAATGGATCATCGGGCCATGAAAAATCGACCCATACGTACTGATAGGCTGAAATGATCAGCCTTATCCAAACTGAATGGAAGGATTTAACTCAACGGACCATGGACTGTCCGGACTGGTCCAGACAGTACATGAAAAAAGACCCATACGTACTGATAGGCTGGTACGATCAGCCATCCGTACTTCCTGGAAGGACCAAGAACTTTCCAGACTGGTCCATCAGGCCATGAAAAATCAACTCATACGTACTGATAGGCTGATATGATCAGCCTTATCCAAACTGAATGGAAGGATTTAACTCAGCGGACCATGGACTGTTTGGACTGGTCCCAACAATACATGGAAAATGACCCATACGTACTTATAGGCTGGTACAATCAGCCATCCGTACTGCCTGGAAGGATTAAGGACTGTCCAGACTGGTCCATCATGCCATCAAAAATCGACTCGTACGTACTGATAGGCTGATATGATGAGCCTTAACCGTACTAAATGGAAGGATTTAACTCAACGGACCATGGACAATCCGGACTGGTCCCAATAGTACATGAAAAATGACCCATACGTACTGATAGGCTGGTACGATCAGCCATTTGTACTGCCTGGAAGGACCAAGAACTTTCCAGACTGGTCCATCAGGCCATGAAAAATTGACCCATACGTACTGATAGGCTGAAATGATCAGCCTTATCCAAACTGAATGGAAGGAATTAACTCAACGGACCATCGATTGTCTGGACTGGTCCCATCAGTACATGAAAAATGACCCATACATACTGATAGAATGATATGATAAGCCATTTGTACTGCCTGGAAGGACCAAGGACTGACCAGACTGGTCCATCGGGCCATGAAAAATCGACCCATACGTACTGATAGGCTGAAATGATCAGCCTTATCCAAACTAAATGGAAGGATTTAACTCAACAGACCATGGACTGTCCGGACTGGTCCCAACAGTACATGAAAAAAGACCCATACGTACTGATAGGCTCGTACGATCAGCCATCCGTACTGCCTGGAAGGACCAAGGACTGTCCAGACTGGTCCATCAGGCCAAGAAAAATCAAACCATACGTACTGATAGGCTGAAATGATCAGCCTTATCCAAACTGAATGGAAGGATTTAACTCAATGGACCATGGACTGTTTGGACAGGTGCGATCAGTACATGAAAAATGACCCATACGTACTGATAGGCTTGTACGATCAGCCATTCGTACTTCCTGGAAGGACCAAGGACTGTCTAGACTGGTCCATTGGTCCATGAAAAATTGACCCATACGTACCGGTAGGCTTAAATGATCAGCCTTATCCAAATTGAATGGAAGGATTTAACTCAACGGACCATGGATTGTCTGGACTAGTCCCATCAGTACATGAAAAATGACTCATACGTACTGATAGGCTATACGATCAGCCATTCAAACTGCCTGGAAGGACCAAGCAATGTCCAGACTGGTCCATCAGGCCATGAAAAATCCACTCATACGTACTGATAGGCTG
>MU108537.1:6741-18421 GCA_012274485.2 Sinapis alba
GGACCAGTCTGGACAGTCCTTGGTCCTTCCAGGCAGTACGGATGGCTGATCGTATCAGCCTATCAGTACGTATGGGTCATCTTTCATGTACTGATGGGACCAGTCCGGACAGTCCATGGTATGTTGAGTTAAATCCTTCCAGTTACTACAATTAAGGCTGATTATATCAGCCTATCAGTAGGTATAGGTCGATTTTTCATGGCCTGATGGACAAGTCTGGACAGTCCTTGGTCCTTTCAGGCAGTACGGATGGCTGATCGTATCAGCCTATCAATATGTATTGGGCATTATTCATGTACTGATGGGACAAGTCCAGTCAATCCATGGTATGTTAAGTTAATTCCTTCAATTCAGTACGGTTAAGGCTGATCATATCCGCCTATCAGTACATATTGGTCGATTATTTCATGACTTGTTGGACCAGTCTTGACAGTCCTTGGTCCTTTCAGGCAGTACGGATGGCTGATCGTATCAGTCTATCAATACGTATGGGTCATTTTTCATGTACCGATGGGACCAGTCCGGACAGTCCATGGTCTGTTGAGTGAAATCATTCCATTAAGTACGGATAAGGCTGATCATATCGGCCTATCAGTACGTATGGGTCAATTTTTCATGGCCTGATGGACAAGTCTGGACAGTCCTTGGTTCTTTCAAGCAGTACAGATGGCTGATCGTATCAGACTATCAATATGTATAGGTCATTTTTCATGTACTGATGGGACCAGTCCAGGCAGTCCATGGTATGTTGAGTTAAATCGTTCCATTTAGTACGGTTAAGGCTGATCATATCAGCCTATCAGTAAGTATGGGTTGATTTTTCATGGCCTGATGGACAAGTCTGGACCATCCTTGGTCCCTCCAGGCAGTACAGATGGCTGATCGTATCAGGCTATCTGTACGTATGGGTCATCTTTCATGTACTGATGGGACCAGTCAGGACAGTCCATGGTAAGTTGAGTTAAATCTTTCCATTCAGTACGATTAAGGCTGATCATATCAGCCTTTCAGTACGTATGGGTCATTTTTCATGTACTGATGGGACCTTTCCGGACAGTCCATGGTATGTTGAGTTAAATCCTCCCATTCAGTACGGTTAAGGCTGATCATATCAGCCTATTAGTAAGTATGGGTCGATTTACATGGCCTGAGGGACCAGTCTGGACAGTCCTTGGTCCTTCCAGGCAGTACGGATGGCTGATCGTATCAGCCTATCAGTACGTATGGGTCATCTTTCATGTACTGATGGGACCAGTCTGGACAGTCCATGGTATGTTGAGTTAAATCCTTCCATTTAGTACGATTAAGGCTGATCATATCAGCCTATCAATACGTATGGGTTGATTTTTCATGGCCTGATAGACAAGTCTGGACAGTCCTTGGTCTTTTTTCAGGCAG
Source organism: Sinapis alba (assembly GCA_012274485.2). Classification (NCBI taxonomy): domain Eukaryota; kingdom Viridiplantae; phylum Streptophyta; class Magnoliopsida; order Brassicales; family Brassicaceae; genus Sinapis; species Sinapis alba. The sequence goes on from MU108537.1 coordinate 8,140, forward strand.
TACGTATGGCTGATCGTATCAGCCTATCAATACGTACTGGGCATTTTTCATGTAATGATGGGACCAGTCCAGACAGTCCAAGGTATGTTGAGTTAAATCCTTCCATTCAGTACGGTTAAGGCTGATCATATCAGCTTATATGATCAGCCTATCAGTACATATTGGTCGTTTATTTCATGGCCTGTTGGACCAGTCTGGACAGTCCTTGGTCCTTTCAGGCAGTACAAATGGCTGATCGTATAAGCCAATCAATATGTATGGGTCATTTTTTATGTACTGATGGGACCTGTTCGGACAGTCCATGGTATGTTGAGTTAAATCCTTCAATTCAATACGGTTAAGGCTGATCATATCAGCCTATCAGTAAGTATGGGTCAATTTTTCATGGCTTNCGATCAGCCATCCGTACTGCCTGTATGGGCCAAGGACTGTCCAGCCTGGTCCATCAGGCCATGAAAAATCGACCCATACGTACTGATAGGCTGATATGATCAGCCATAACCATACTGAATGGAAGGATTTAACTCAGTGGACCATGGACTGTCCGGACTGGTCCCAACAGTACATGAAAAATGACCCATACGTATTGATTGGCTGGTACGATCAGCCATCCGTACTGCCTTGAAAGACCAAGGACTTTCCAAACTGGTCCATCAGGCCATGAAAAATTGACCCATACGTACTGATAGGCTGAAAGTATCAGCCTTATCCAAAATGAATGGAAGGATTTAACTCAACGGACCATGGACTGTCCGGACTGGTCCAATCAGTACATAAAAAATAACCCATACGTACTAATAGGCTGATCCGGTCAGCCATTCATACTGCCTAGAAGGACCAAGGATGTCCAGACTGGTCCATCAAGCCATGAAAAATCGACCCATACATCCGGGCAGTCCGGACAGTCAATGGTTCGTATGGGACCATCCTTGGTCCATCCAGGCAGTACGTATGGCTGATGGTATCCGCCTATCAGTATGTATGGGTCATTTTTCATGTACTGATAGGACTATTCTGGACAGTCCATGGTCCGTTGAGTGAAGTCTTTCCATTCAGTACGGTGAAGGCTGATCATATAAGCCTATCAGTATATATGGGTCGATTTTTCATGGCTTGGTGGACAAAACTGGACAGTGCTTGGTCCATCAAGGCTGTACGGAAGGCTGATCCTATCAGCCTATCAGTACGTATGGGTCATTTTTCATGTATTGATGGGATTAGTCCGGACAGTCCATGGTCCTTTGAGTTAAATCTTTCCATTCAGTACGGTTAAGGCTGATCATATCAGCCTATTTGTATGTATAGGTCAATTTTTCATGGCCTGATGGACCAGTCTGGACAGTTGTTGGTCCATCCATGCAGTACGGATGGCTGATCGTATCAGCCTCTCAGTACGTATGGGTCATTTTTCATGTACTGATGGGATTAGTCCGGCAGTCCACGGTCCGTTGAGTGAAGTCCATCTATTCAGTACAGATATTGCTAATCATATCAGCCTATCAGTTAGATGGGTTGATTTTTCATTGCCTGATGGACCAGTCTGGACAGTCCTTGGTCCATCCAAGCAGTACGGATGGCTGATCGTATAAGCTTATCAGTACGTGTGGGTCATTTTTCATGTACTGATGGATGGGAGCAGTCTGGATAGTCAATGGTCCGTTGAGTTAAATCCTTCCATTCAGTACGGATAAGGCTGATCATATCAGCCTATCAGTACGTATGGGTCGATTTTTCATGGCCAAATGGACCAGTCTAGACAGTCCCTGGTCCATCCAGGCAGTAGGATGGATGATCGAATCAGCCTATCAGTACGTAAGAGTCATTTTTCATGTACTGATGGGACTAGTCTGGACAGTCCATGGTCTGTTGAGTTAAATCCTTCAATTTAGTACAAATTAGATTGATCATATCAGCCTATCAGTATTTATGCGTCGATTTTTCATGGCCTAATGGGTCAGTCTGGACAGTCCTTGGTCCATCTAGGCAGTACGGATGGCTGATCGTATCAACCTATCCGTACGTATGGGTCATTTTTCATGTACTAATGGGACCAGTATGGATAGTCCATGGTCCGTTGAGTTAAATCCTTCCATTCAGTACGGATAACGCTTATCATATCAGCCTATCAGTATGTATGGGTCGATTTTTCATGGCCTAATGGACAAGTATAGATAGTCCTTGGTCCATCCAGGCAGTACGGATGGATGGTCGTATCAGCTTATAAGTATGTAAGAGTAATTTTCCATGTACTGATGGGACCATTCTGGACAGTCCATGGTCCGTTGAGTTAAATTCTTCCATTTAGTACGGATAAGGCTGATCATATCAGCCTATCAGTACGTGTAGGTCGATTTTACATGGCCCGATGGACCAGTCTAGACAGTCCTTAGTCCTTCCAGGCAGTACGGATGGCTGATTGTATCAGCCTATCAGTACGTATGTGTCAATTTTTCATGGACTTATGGACCAGTCTAGACAGTCATTGGTCCTTCCATGCAGTACAGATGGCTGATCGTATCAGCCTATCAGTACGGATGGGTCATTTTTCAGGTACTGATGGGATTATCCGAACAGTCCTTGGTTCTTTGAGTTAAATACTTCCATTTTGTACGGATAAGGCTGATCATATTAGCCTATCAGTACATAAGGGTTGATTTTACATGGCCTGATGGACCAGTCTGGACAATCCTTGGTCCATCCAGGCAGTACGGATTGCTGATGGTATCTGCCTATCAGTATGTATGGGTCATTTTTCATGTACTGATGGGACCATTCTGGACAGTCCATGGTCCGTTGAGTTAAGTCCGTCCATTAAGTACGGTGAAGGCTGATCATATCATCCTATCAGTATATATGGGTCGATTTTTCATGGCCTGGTGGACCAGTCTGGACAGTGCTTGGTCCATCCAGGCAGTACAGATTACTGATCGTATCAGCCTATCAGTACGTATGGGTCATTTTTCATGAACTGATGGGACCAGTCCAGACAGTTCATGGTTTGTTGAATTAAATCCTGCCATTTAGTATGGTTTACACTGATCATATCAGCCTATTAGTACGTATGGGTCGTTTTTTCATGTACTGATGGGACCAGTCTGGACAGTCCATGGTCCGTTTAATTAAATATTTCCATTCTGTACTCTGAAGGCTGATCATATCAGCCTATCAGTACATATGGGTCAATTTTTCATAGCCTAGTTGACCAGTCTGGACAGTGCTTGGTCTATCTAGGCAGCACGGATGGCTGATCGTATCAGCCTCTTAGTACGTATGGGTCATTTTTCATGAACTGATGGGACCAGTCCGGACAGTTCATGGTCTACTGAATTAAATCCTTCCATTTAGTACGATTAACACTCATCATATCATCCTATCAGTACGTATGGGTCGATTTTTCATGGCCTAATGGACCAGTTTGGACAGTCCTTGGTCCATCCAGGCAGTACGGATTGCTGATCGTATCAGCCAATCAGTATTTATGGGTCATTATTCATATACTGATGGGACCAGTCTGGATAGTCCATGTTCCGTTGAGTTAAATCCTTCTATTCAGTACGGATAAGTCTGATCATATCAACCTATCAGTTTGTATTGGTCGATTTTTCATGGCACAATAGTCCAGTCTAGACAGTCATTGGTCCATCCAGGCAGTACGGATGGATGATCGTATCAGCCTATCAGTACGTAAGAGTCATTTTCATGTACTGATGGGACCATTCTAGACAGTCCATGGTCCGTTGAGTTAAGTCCTTTCAGGCAGTAAGGATGGCTGATCGTATCAGCCGATTAATACGTATGGGTCGATTTTTCAGGGCCTGATGAACCAGTCTGGACAGTCTTAGGTCCTTTCAGGCAGGACGGATGGTTGATCGTATCAGCCTATCAATACGTATGGTCATTTTTCATGTACTCATGGGACCAGTCCGGACAGTTCATGGTATGTTGAGTTAAATCATTCCATTCAGCACAGTTAAGGCTGATCATATGAGCCTTTCAGTAGGTATGGGTCGATTTTTCATGGCCTGTTGGAACATTCTGGACAATCCTTAGTCCTTTCAGGCAGTACGGATGACTTATCGTATTAGCCTATCAATACATACTGCGCATTTTTCATGTACTGATGGGACAAGTCCAGACAGTCCATGGTATGTTGAGTTAAATCCTTCCATTCAGTACGGTTAAGGCTGACCATATCATCCTATCAGTACATCTTGTTCGATCTTTTAATGGCATGTTGGACCAGTCTGAACAGTCATTGGCCTTTCAGACAGTACTGATGGCTGAACGTATCAGCCTATCAATACGTATGGGTCATTTTTCATGTATCGATGGGACCATTCGGGACAGTCCATGGTATGTTGAGTTATATCCTTCAATTCAATACGGTTAAGGCTGATCATAACAGCCTATCAGTACATATGGGTCGATTTTTCATGGCCTGATGGACCAGTCTGGACAGTCCTTAGTCCCTCTAGGCAGTACGGATGGCTGATTGTATCAGCCTATCAGTACGTATGGGTAATTTTTCATGTACTGATGGGACCAGTCCGGACAGTCCATGGTATGTTGAGTTAAATCCTTCCATTCAATACGGTTAAGGCTGATCATATCAGCCTATCAGTACATATGGGTCGTTTTTTCATGGACTGATGGACCAGTCTGGACAGTCCTTGGTCCTTCCAGGTAGTACGGATGGCTGATCGTATCAGCCTATCAAACGTATGGGTCATTTTTCATGTACTGATAGTACCAGTCCGGACAGTCCATGGTATTTTGAGTTAAATCCTTCCTTTCAGTACGATTAAGGCTGATCATATCAGCCTATCAGTACGTATGGGTCAATTTTCCATGGCCTGATGGACAAGTCCGGACAGTCCTTGGTCCTTTCAGGCAGTACAGATGGCTGATCGTATCAGACTATCAATATGTATAGATCAATTTTCATGTACTGATGGGACCATTCCAGGCAGTCCATGGAATGTTGAGTTAAATCCTTCCATTCAGTACGGTTAAGGCTGATCATATCAGCCTATCAGTACATATGGGTCGATTTTTTCATGGCCTGTTGGACCAGTCTGGACAGTCATTGGTCCTTTCAGGCAGTGCGGATAGCTGATCGTATAAGCCTATCAATACGTATGGGTCATTTTTCATGTACTGATGGGACTTTTCCGGACAGTCCATGGTATGTTGAGTTAAATCCTCCCATTCAATACGGTTAAGGCTGATCATATCAGCCTATTAGTAAATATGGGTCGATTTTCATGGCCTGAGGGACCAGTCTGGACAGTCCTTGGTCCTTCCAGGAAGTACGGACGGCTGATCGTATCAGCCTATCAGTACGTATGGGTCATCTTTCATGTACTGATGGGACCAGTCTGGACAGTCCATGGTATGTTGAGTTAAATCCTTCCATTCAGTACGATTAAGGCTGATCATATCAGCCTATCAGTACGTATGGGTCGATTTTTCATGGCCTGATAGACAAGTCTGGACAGTCCTTGGTCTTTTCAGTCAGTACGGATGGCTAATCGTATCAGTCTATCAATACGTATAGGTCATTTTTCATGTAATGATGGGACCAGTCCAGACAGTCCATGGTATGTTGAGTTAAATCCTTCCATTCAGTACGGTTAAGGCTGATCATATCAGCCTATCAGTACGTATGGGTCAATTTTCCATGGCCTGATGGACCAGTTTGGACAGTCCTTGGTCCTTCCAGGCAGTAGAAATGGTTTATCGTATCATCTTATCAATACGTATGGGTCATTTTTCATGTACTGATAGGACCAGTCCGGACAGTCCATTGTATGTTGAGTTAAATCCTTCCATTAAGTTTGGATAAGGATGATCATTTCTGTCTATCAGTACGTATGGGTCAACTTTTCATGGCCTGACGGGCAAGTCTGGACAGTCCTTGGTCCTTCCAGGCAGTACGGATGGCTGATTGTATCAGCCTATCAATACGTATTGGGCATTTTTCATGTACTGATGGGACAAGTCAAGACAGTCCATGATATGTTGAGTTAAATCCTTCCATTCAGTACGGTTAAGGCTGATCATATCAGCCTATATGATCAGCCTATCAGTACATATTGGTCGTTTATTTCATGGCCTGTTGGACCAGTCTGGACAGTCCTTGGTCCTTTCAGGCAGTACAGATGGCTGATCGTATAAGCCTTTATCAATACGTATGGGCCATTTTTTATGTACTGATGGGACCTGTTCGGACAGTCCATGGTATGTTGAGTTAAATCCTTCAATTCAATACGGTTAAGGCTGATCATATCAGCCTATCAGTAAGTATGGGTTAATTTGTCATGGCTTGATGGACCAGTTTGGACAGTCCTTGGTCCTTCCAGGCAGTACGGATGGCTGATCGTATCAGCCTATCAGTACGTATGGGTCATCTTTCATGTACTGATGGGACCAGTCCGGACAGTCCACGGTATGTTGAGTTAAATCCTTCCATTCACTACGATTAAGGCTGATTATATGAGCCTATCAGTACGTATGGGTCGATTTTTCATGGCCTGATGGACAAGTCTGGACAGTCCTTGGTCCTTTCAAGCAGTACGGATGGCTGATCGTATCTGTTATCAATACGTATTGGGCATTTTTCATGACTGATGGGACAAGTCCAAACAGTCCATGGTATGTTGAGTTAAATCCTTCCATTCAGTACGGTTAAGGCTGATCATATCCGCCTATCAGTACATATTGGTCGATTATTTCATGGCCTGTTGGACCAGTCTTGACAGTCCTTCGTCCTTTCAGGCTGTACGGATGGCTGATCGTATCAGCCTATCAATACATATGAATCATTTTTCATGTACTGATGGGACCAGTCCGGACAGTCCATGGTCTGTTGAGTGAAATCATTCCATTAAGTACGGATGAGGCTGATCATATCAGCCTATCAGTACGTATGGGTCAATTTTTCATGGCCTGATGGACAAGTCTGGACTGTCGTTGGTCCTTTCAGGCAGTATAGATGGCTGATCGTATCAGACTATCAATATGTATAGGTCATTTTTCATGTACTGATGGGACCAGTTCAGGCCGTCCATGGTATGTTGAGTTAAATCCTTCCATTCAGTACGGTTAAGGCTGATCATATCAGCCTATCAGTAGATATTGGTCCATTTTTCATGGCTTGTTGGACCAGTCTGGACAGTCATTGGTCCTTTCAGGCAGTACATATAGCTGATCGTATAAGCCTATCAATACATATGGGTCATTTTTCAAGTACTGATGGTACCAGTCCGGACAGTCCACGGTATGTTGAGTTAAATCCTTCCATTCAGTACGATTAAGGCTGATCATATCAGCCTATCAGTACGTATGGGTCAATTTTCCATGGCCTGATGGACAAGTCCGGACAGTCCTTGGTCCTTTCAGGCAGTACAGATGGCTGATCGTATCAGACTATCAATATGTATAGATCAATTTTCATGTACTGATGGGACCAGTCCAGGCTGTCCATGGTATGTTGAGTTAAATCCTTCCATTCAGTACCGTTAAGGCTGATCATATCAGCCTATCAGTACGTATGGGTCAATTTTCCATGGCCTGATGGACCAGTTTGGACAGTCCTTGGTCCTTCCAGGCCGTACGGATAGCTGATCGTATCAGCCTATCAGTACGTATGGGTCATCTTTCATGTACTGATGGGACCAGTCCACGGTATGTTGAGTTAAATCCTTCCATTCACTACGATTAAGGCTGATTATATGAGCCTATCAGTTGTATGGGTCGATTTTTCAGGGCCTGATGGACAAGTCTGGACAGTCCTTGGTCCTTTCAGGCAGTACGGATGGCTGATCGTATCAGCCTATCAATACGTATTGGGCATTTTTCATGACTGATCGGACAAGTCCAAACAGTCCATGGTATGTTCAGTTAAATCCTTTCATTCAGTACGGTTAAGGCTGATCATATCCGCCTATAAGTACATATTGGTCGATTATTTCATGGCCTGTTGGACCAGTCTTGACAGTCCTTGGTCCTTTCAGGCAGTACGGATGGGTGATCGTATCAGCCTATCAATACGTATGGGTCATTTTTCATGCACTGATGGGACCAGTCCGGACAGTCCATGGTCTGTTGAATGAAATAATTCCATTAAGTACGGATGAGGCTGATCATATCAGCCTATCAGTACGTATGGGTCAATTTTTCATGGCCTGATGGACAAGTCTGGACAGTCCTTGGTCCGTTCAGGCAGTACAGATGGCTGATCGTATCAGACTATCAATATGTATAGGTCATTTTTCATGTACTGATGGGACCAGTCAAGGCCGTCCATGGTATGTTGAGTTAAATCCTTCCATTCAGTACGGTTAAGGCTGATCATATCAGCCTATCAGTACATATTGGTCCATTTCTCATGGCTTGTTGGACCAGTCTGGACAGTCATTGGTCCTTTCAGGCAGTACATATAGCTGATCGTATAAGCCTATCAATACATATGGGTCATTTTTCATGTACTGATGAGACCTGTCCGGAAATTCCATGGTATGTTTAGTTAAATCTTTCCATTCAATACGGTTAAGGCTGATCATATCAGCCTATCAGTAAGTATGGGTCGATTTTCATGGCCTGAGGGACCAGTCTGGACAGTCCTTGGTCCTTCCAGGCAGTACAGATTGCTGATCATATCAGCCTATCAGTACGTATTGATCATCTTTCATGTACTGATGGGACCAGTCNTACGTATAGGTCATTTTTCATGTAATGATGGGACCAGTCCAAACAGTCCATGGTATGTTGAGTTAAATCCTTCTATTCAGTACGGTTAAGGCTGATCATATCAGCCTATCAGTACATATGGGTCGATTTTTCATGGCCTGTTGGACCAGTCTAGACAGTCCTTGGTCCTTTCAGGCAGTACAAATGGTTGATCGTATCAGCCTATCAGTACGTATGGGTCATTTTTCATGTACTGATAGGACCAGTCCGGACAGTCCATGGTATGTTGAGTTAAATCCTTCCATTCACTACAATTAAGGCTGATTATATCAGCCTATCAGTACGTATGGGTCGATTTTTCATGGCCTGATGGACAAGTCTGGACAGTCCTTGGTCCTTTCAGGCAGTATGGATGGCTGATCGTATCAGCCTATCAATACGTATTGGGCATTTTTCATGTACTGATGGGACAAGTCCAATCAGTCCATGGTATGTTAAGTTAATTCCTTCCATTCAGTACGGTTAAGGCTGATCATATCCGCGTATCAGTACATATTGGTCGATTATTTCATGGCCTGTTGGACCAGTCTTGACAGTCCTTGGTCCTTTCAGGCAGTTTGGATGGCTTATCGTATCAGCCTATCAATACGTATGGGTCATTTTTCATGTACTGATGGGACCAGTCCGGACAGTCCATGGTCTGTTGAGTGAAATCATTCCATTAAATATGGATGAGGCTGATCATATCAGCCTATCAGTACGTATGGGTCAATTTTTCATGGCCTGATGGACAAGTCTGGACAGTCCTTGGTCCTTTCAGGCAGTACAGATGGCTGATCGTATCAGACTATCAATATGTATAGGTCATTTTTCATGTACTGATGGGACCAGTCCAGGCCGTCCATGGTATGTTGAGTTAAATCCTTCCATTCAGTACGGTTAAGGCTGATCATATCAGCCTATCAGTACATATTGGTCCATTTTTCATGGCTTGTTGGACCAGTCTGGACAGTCATTGGTCCTTTCAGGCAGTACATATAGCTGATCGTATAAGCCTATCAATACATATGGGTCATTTTTCATGTTTAATTATGAGACCTGTCCGGACAGTCCATGGTATGTTTAGTTAAATCTTTCCATTCAATACGGTTAAGGCTGATCATATCAGCCTATCAGTAAGTATGGGTCGATTTTCATGGCCTGAGGGACCAGTCTGGACAGTCCTTCGTCCTTCCAGGCAGTACAGATGGCTGATCATATCAGCCTATCATTACGTATGGATCATCTTTCATGTACTGACGGGACCAGTCTGGACAGTCCATGGTATGTTGAGTTAAATCCTTCCATTCAGTACGATTAAGGCTGATCATATCAGCCTATCAGTACGTATGGGTCGATTTTTCATGGCCTGATGGACAAGTCTGGACAGTCCATGGTCTTTTTAGGCAGTACGGATGGCTGATCGTATCAGCCTGTCAATACGTATAGGTCATTTTTCATGTAATGATGGGACCAGTCCAAACAGTCCATGGTATGTTGAGTTAAATCCTTCTATTCAGTACGGTTAAGGCTGATCATATCAGCCTATCAG